>APFE030780454.1:236053-251339 GCA_000404065.3 Pinus taeda
ATATGGGCACTACATGGGTACATCAATATAATAAGTGGTTTGTACTAATAACAATAAGGGGTTACACTAGTAGTATAGGGGCCTAACAGTACGTCTTTACTCTTGCAGGTGGAGCTATCAGCTGGATGTCAAAGCTACAGAATATTGTTGCTTTATCCACTACTGAAGCAGAATACATTGCTGCTTCTTATGCTTGCAAAGAAGCGATTTGGTTGAAAGGTTTGTTTGGTGAATTTGGTAGGTTGCAGGAAAACATCAAGTTATTTTGTGACAGTCAAAGTGCAATACATTTGGCTAAGAATTCGGCCTATCATAGTAAATCAAAGCATATACCGATCAAGTACCATTTTATAAGACAGGTTATCACTGAAAGAGGAGTCTCTCTTGAAAAGGTGCATACAAAGGAGAATTGTGCAGACATGTTCACGAAACCAGTTTTGTTAGAGAAGCTATGTTGGTGTTTGGCATCTCTTGGCTTGCAGAAAAGATAAAATAATAAACAAACAGGGTATCAGGCTAATTGTTGTCAAGGTGGAGATTGTTGAGATTTTCTGTTTCATTAAAATAGGCAAAAATCTCAGTGTGTGACAACAATAGGAATTTGTTGCTAGATTAGCTCCAGGTTGTTGGGAGAGAGTTAATGCATCCTATATTTGATGTGAGAGGATTTATGAGGCAGTTAGATTCTCCTATCTATAAAACAGGTAACCATTCGGATTGTTTGTGAGAGAGAGTTTTTGTGAGCAATTGATTAATTTTTTGTAATCTCCTGTTTGATTAATAAAGATTGTCGATGCCTATGTTTGGTGGACGTAGCCCAGATTGGTTGTGTGAACCACGTTAATCTGCTGTCTCCTGTGCATGATTATTTGCTGTGTATATTGTTTATTTATCCTGCTGCACATATTTGCCTCTAGCATAGAATCCCTAGTGTAAAACGGATTTCATCAACATTCTTGGAGCACATTGCATCCATTCAATTTAACTGCAGAATGCGTAGTACTAAATGAGCTCTGGAAAAGGGGTCCACATTAATCAGTGAGAATAAAAATCTCAAATGCGTTGAATGAAGAGCACATGTGCTCACCTCCACATCCATTTAAAGCTGCCATAGTCGCTCCTCCATATCGATTTTAAATACAAACCATATTATATATCTCAAATTTAGAATCATGAGTTAAACATAGCGGATATATATCTTGGAGTTTCAATAGCGGATAGCTATATCTGGAGCGCATGGAGGCTAGAAGAATATGTTGAAACCAATGGCTTTATCTCTGTCCCCGTGGCTGTCTGCATGGTAGTCTAGCTGTACTGAACGGCAATTTGACTTCGTGTGGATTGGCATAATCTCCATAAGTGTTATCCTTTGTATTAACTCCCACGGATAACCTTTGATTAATGGCGAATTGGTGGATTTGTTGATAGCCATAGCGCTATCTTGGAGGGCACTCTTGTTTGGAGGTTTACGTGGAGTGGAGGGGAGTTGCTTCAACCCCTCTGTCCAATGGTCCGATGGCTTCCAACAACTCCTCTTTCACAACAATTGTGTCCCTTCTCTTGTTTAGGAAGGGAAACAGAGATGCCTGAGCCTGCACCTGCGCCTTTAAAGGCCTTCCAAAACCAGAACCAAAACCTATCTTGCTAAAGCTTACATTATTTCTATTTCTGCACCCCTTTGATAGCCGAACCCAGGTCATTTTGGTGTAAGAACCAATTCTATACTCTCTCTCTCTCTCTCTCTCTCTCTCTCTCTCTCTCTCTCCTCTTATCTCTTATATATATTATATATATTACTATATATATATATATATATATATATAATATATATATATATATATATATATATATATATATATTATATATCAATGTGGAAAAGTCGAAGTCGGGATTAAATCGCCAAGGTCCAAAAGTTGAAAAAAGTCGTTAAAGTCGGGAGTTTTCGAAAAGTTGGAAAAAATTAAACGGCTAGCCAAAAAATAAAAAAACGGGAATTAATCGGCCAGCCAAAAAAGTAAAAAAAATCGAGATTTAATCGGGATTTATTCCCGACTTTTATCCACACTAATATATCCTAAATATATATATATATAACTAATTATATATATATATATATATATTAATATATATATATATATATATTATATATTTACATACATAACCAAGCAATGTCCGGGGAACCTTAGAGCCTAATCGTGAGGCTTGTGCCACAATTATGCACTCGAAAGAATTTTATGTCTATGGCATTCTCCTAACAGGTTCTAACAGAGGTCTACTGACAATTGTGTATGGGTCATTTAGTCCAGAGTGCAAGGAGGCACTTCAAGGGACATGTTAGAAACTATGGCAAATTGAAAGGATTCAAAATCCAAAGGGGGGTGACTGTGATGCATACAATGAGTGGAATTATGGAATGATAATTTCTGACCAGGGATTCTTAATGAAATATTGATATGGTGACATTGTCCTACCAAAACCCATGATCTTTTGAAACATTTCTGGTCAAGTAACTTAGGAGATAAGAAGCTTAAAACATATCTCTTTGAAGCTGATCCTCCAATCTTGTATGTTCTGCACTAAGGGAATAAAACCCTCGCTTTAGTTTCGATATTATGATTGCAAATTGGAATTTTGACATTCTTTAAAAAAAATTGCAGTGATGTTGCCCATGCTTGATGGTGGAAGGTGCATGATTCTATGCTTAAAAACTAACAAAATTTTGCTCGCTATGCTCTTGGAATGGGACAAAAGACAAACTGAAGTAGCAAAACTTCTTGATGAGTATTGAAAATGAAACATTGCTACACGTTTGAATATATGTGTTGAAAGATTCTACTTTTGAGAGAGAATGCTATGGCATTAGATTGTAGCAATCTACACAGAGAATGCCACTACTCAAACCCCTTCCATTACAGTTGCATTGTAACTATATCATTCTTAAAGTGCTCTAAAATGCTTAAATAGGGCATTCATTCACAGTATTTTTGGTTTTAGACTTTAGTCATGTGGTTTCAATTTTTATTTTTATTTTTATTGCAGATACATAGTTCAGTCAATGGCCAGAACTTCAAGACAGTTACAGGTGAAATACACAGCTATTGTCGTCACCTTGGTTACTTGAATTGATTTTCGTTTCAGATCAACGCAAGAGATTCATAACATGAGCTCTAGATACACTAATTTGCAAGTCTGGGCATATTTATGAGGCCACCAAGCTAGTTAATAGAATGCTACTTTGGGGTGTGAGCTTGACGTTGTTACTTATGGTATTTCGATTGATGGGTTGTGCAAGAATGGAAATGTTGGGCAAGCTTGGTATATAATGCACACAGTGAAAATAACAGAGGAATTGCATAAATCCTTCTAAACCCCGATTATCTCAATTGAGAGACGCCATGAGCACTCAACAAAAATCATTATTGCTTAGGTTTGGAACATCAATTGCGACATTATAATGTAGTAGATATTGAAAAAAATTAGTCATGTATGCATGGCCCATAGGTATCAAGGGTTCCAACATAGCTCTGATACCAAGTGTAGGGACCCTCCCTATATATGTTTTTTTTTTGTTCAAAATAATAAAATACAACCAAAAGAGAAAAACATTGGGAATTCAAATTTATTTAGCACTGTCTAACACATTCCTAAATTTCATTTCACTAAACATATCATAAAATTTACGTGTATTTAACTAAGGACATAAAGAAATCATACAAAATAATATTTCAACACATATGTACCGTTCACCAGAAGAAGGGACTCCACTTGATTTTCCGTTACTTGTCTTCCGTTGTTGTCGGTCACCTCCGAGAGTGAATGACGACGTACTTGATCCGAATGTGGTGACCCACCGGTTAACCTCCCAGCCTACTCCTTGGGTACTCTTCTACCCTGCAGACCCCCGAGTTGCAATGGGGTTGTACAATGGAGGAAAGCAATAGCTGGTAGAGGAGAGCCCTCCTTGGCTCAAGAGTCCCCTCTCTAAAATCCTCTACCTCACCAAAATCAATATAGTTTCGTAATCACTGCTCTGACATAGTATCATCCATCCAACGATAGGGTTCCCGAGAGTTCCTTCTCCCATGGCTTGCCCCTTCTTTTATAGGAGTTCTCATAAGTGACACTTGGCATGTCATGCATAATTAATTATTTTTTATAATTCAATAGTTTGATTATTCACCCACCCATGTGTCACTCTCTCATCAAGGGGCTCCAAAATTATTTACTTAAATTTTAATTTAAAACTAATATTTTCCTCACCTCAACAAGATTCCTATTTCTTCTCCTAGTTTCCTCTTGATCCCCCTTGTTATTCCTTAATTTGTGTTCATTACTAAAGTCAATTAATGAGTCAAGATTTGATCCCCTATCTACTCCCTAATTTAACTCAATTTATCTCTTAGATGGATATTATTATATTGGTTGTTTCCACATGGAGGTTCTCTACATTTCTCTAAAATTTAATTTATTAATCTTATTTTAATTCGCCTTCCTCTTCTCTTAATTAGGTTTAACTAGTTTAGGATTAATCTTTATCCTTACATTTATGTCCCTCTTCCCCCTTTTACCTAATTAAACTACATCATCTACCTAATAGTTTCCAACATGGGGAGGGTAGAGTTTTTAAGATAAAATATTTTATTTCTTTCCATGATCCTCTTAACCCAAGTTTTATTTTTGATTTAATTACCTCGATTTCTAACATCATTTACCCTTGATGTAAATTTAACTAGTTTTCATTTCTTGATTATATTTATCAATTAATTTATTTTTAATGATTCCAAGGGTGCCAAGTTTGGTCGTTCCCTTCAAGAAATTCCCTTGAAGTTCCAAGGGTTCCACGCCTAACAATTTATTTGTGATGTCAAGGGTGCCACGCCTAACAATTTATTTGTGATGCCAAGGGTGCCAAGTTTGGTCGTGCCCTTTAAGAACTTCCCTTGAAGTTCCAAGGGTGCCACGCCTAACAATTTATTTGTGATGCCAAGGGTGCCAAGTTGGTCGTGTCCTTCAAGAAATTCCCTTGAAGTTCCAAGGGTGCCACGCTAGTTGCCCTTCAAGCATCCAGTGGTTACGAGGGGAAATTATAGGTGCAACAACAAAGACCACTATAATCTCTTATGTTGCCTACTATAGTGAGGTTAATGGTGTCAGGGATCAAGGAATCCGCCTTGATGCATGCCCCCCGGTAAAATCCTCTTAAGCGAACCAACTTTAGGACCTGCCCTCATGACATCGTGATCTTCAAGGCGAAGGTGTTTCAACCTTTCTAGCCCAAGTCACAATGGGAGTGCTAGTGGGTGAGATCAGGGACACTGTCCCACCCCGCCCATGTAGTTCCATCCACTTGTACAACCCCATCACCAATATGTGAGTCATTCGGCCAAGCAACTAATATGTGCCTGCAACCGCTAACATCTCATCAGAATATAGATAAACATATATAGCAGGTTTCAAAATCGACTTAGAATTTCAAAGATAAAGTAATATAAATTTTCATCAAACCAGGTGTCATCAACTCGTCATGTGCGAGTGCCTCTGGTGGTTTCCTACCATACGCAATAATAATTAGTAACATGGTTTCGCATTATTAGTCATTGTCATAATAGCATCATTACCATCACCTGGTCATTCACATAATTGTTCATTGTGAACCAGAACTAATGCAATTAGGTAAGATAGGGGACACATCCATCATGGCTATCATCATCATAACATCAATGGAAGCATACATATCTATCAAATCTATCAACATCATAACATCAAATAGATAACAAACATAACCATTTATGCCACAATCATCATAATATCAATAGAGAACATGCATAACCATTAATGCTATCTTCATCATAATACCAATGGAGATCATACATAAACATCACAACCACTAATCTCACAACCAATAATAATAGAGTCATGTGTGGGCCTTAGGGCTAAATAAATGTTAATCTCATATCACTATCAGTGAACTAGAGCGGGGCACTACAGATAGTTTGACCAAGGTTTCATTGCATGTACAAATGTGTTGTAATTATGTTGACGGTGCTGGACCCACCAACATGTCAAGGGGATATCCCTGGTAAGAAGTCCCAATTAGACCTCAAATCGTTTGGTGTAGGAGTCCTAGCAGTGGGTCGTAAGGTAATGTCTTGACCGTGATGTCACACAGAGGCAAGTAGAATAACTCTGTCAGCAGCAAGGGTGTGACTGATGCAGTGAGTCAAGGAAGGTGTATGAGAGGTTCCAACACTTCGAAAGGGGAAGGAAGTGAAGGTGCGTTCCAGGTTGAAAGGGATTAGTCCCAACTCGGCTAGGAACATGCAACACAAAGGACATGCATAGCTTTCGGCGGAGCAGTCCACTTGGATGCGGCAGCCACATCATACAAGGTAAGATAACATGTATAACACTCACGGATCAGTCCAAGACGAGTGTGACAATTTGTATAGCAAGGTTCAAGTGAAAGGTTTGTCTCATGTCCGTTAGAGAAGTCGACATGGACGGTGACAACATTAACAACATGATTCATATAATTGCATGTGAATTAGTCCATACACAAGTATGTAAGTTAAACAACACATATCATTAAAGCAACCGGAGTAGTCCAACTACAATAACAAAATATGCATGAAAATGTGTTGGCTTTTATTATATGAAGAAGTGTAAGTCACAATCATACAATACATCCATGTAAACCTGCTAGCCCCAACAATGGAACATTACAACCACATTTGCCTGCTCCTCCAAAGAGATGTACTAGCTTCATGTAGTGGAGAAGCCAAGGCGCGTTACAATATTGTCCAAGCCCTCTTCAAAATAGTCTTAGTAGAGGCTTGGCTGACCAAAAGCCTATACAATGAGTTATGAGGGACTATTTATAGCAAAGGGTGGGGTGACCCTTGACATTCCCCTTTGTGAACATTCAACTACCCTCATGGCTCTTCACCTACTCTATGATTGTTACATCAACTCTTGACACTTGACTTACACTTGACATGAATCAACATTACAATTCACATTTACCCATGTGAATAATGGATTGGACAAGCCAAACTAGACATCATTCGGACTTAGAAAACCATAAAAGTCCAACTGCTCGACATCCTCATGCTGATCAACAATGACATATTGATGCCAAGATTGGTAGTCCTTGAGAGTGTTTGTGTGTTCTGCTGTGACATCCATCTGAAACCTAAACCTTGCCTCCATAGCATCTAGGTACACTGCTCGGGCTCCTCTATCCAACTCGTCTATGAGCATGCACATCATTGTCTTTAGCCTGATCAGACCAACAAAGTACTTGCACATGATGTCTGCACTGATAGGCAAGTTTGGGTTGGTGGCGGTGCACATCAACTCGTCGAAGTACGAGTCAAGCTCTTATTGGACCTACTTTTTGGTCTTCTCCTGAGTGAGGGTGCCAAGTGATGGGATCACATGAGTGTGAACTATAACCTCCATGCTTTTGAATACTCATGCATGGGAAGCCTGTATGCTAGTGATGAGTTGCAACAGGTCTTCATAGTTCTGGACCTGACTCTGGATACGTGCTTGCAGCGCGACCGCATTAGCCTTCATCATCTTTGGCAAGTGAAGCGGGGCTCCCTTGTACTTCATCGTCCATGCTCACATGTTATCAACAACAATATGTATGTTCTTCAAGATGCGTACTCTTCTTGCACATCGCTACTGCCATCCATGGAGATGAACGACTGCTTGATGCACGGTACAAAACTTGGAGTACAATGCTCGCATAATTGTGTCCAAGGACAATACTTCATCCAGTGTTTCCTTCTTCAGTTCATCTCTGGCGGACATTGTCACCAAGTCTCCTCCCTACTTGGCCACCTGTAGTTCCTTCACCATTCTCTCATTCTCAGCTATGAGAAAACGAACACTTGAGCTAGTGGCTTTAGCATACACTCTAGTTGCATCGGCCAATGCAGCTGGATGCTTGTGCACATGAGTCACAATCACTTGCTTTTCAAATTGTGCAGGGGATGTTTGGTCTTCCAGAGTCGGTACTCTTTGAGACTGCACAAATCTGTGATGAGATTTGTCAAAGGAGATGTTGTGCATCTCTGCTTCTGGTTGACCACCAAGGCTCTCAGTGCCTCCTTGGTCATCTGAGGCTTTCTCATTGTCTAGGTGCATTGAAGCAGGTGAGTCGACCTCTCTTTGGTGAGGCATGAGGTCAGTGTCCTATTCCAACTCCTACTGCTCCATGTCTGCATCCAACTATTCAAGAGCCTATTCTGTCTCCTGAGCAAAGTCTTGCCCCTACGAGGGTTCACGTTGTTTGCATGATGCCAGTTGTTCAAAAGAATTAACTACTTGTACGAACGTTGGTTTGTCTGTCTGCACATGATGCACCCTTTGCTGAATCTGTTGATGCTGCGCTTCCTTCTCTAGTTGGCACAACTCTTGTTCTTTCCGGACTTGCTCTCTCAACTCATGAAACTTCTTCTCTACTTGTTCATTCTCTTCTTATCCCTCTGCCTTCGCGTGATTCACTTTTTGCACTGCTGCCTCTTCTGTTGAATAGCCATAGCTTCTTATTCTACAAGTGGATCTGCTCGAAACTTGCAGCTTTGTTCCTCCTCCATGCGGTCAACAATCTTTCTCTCCCCTTTGTTGCGCATAGGTATGCTTGGCTCTGTTGTTTCTGCTGCTGCTACTACTACTGGTGTTCTCCATGATGTTGCTTCATGCTATTGTGCTAACCACTCTACAGCGAAATTGACTTGTTCATTGGGTCTAGAGGAATTGAAGCAATACCTCCATGATTCCTCCTTTTCCCAATGGCATGCCCCATGGATCCAATTGAACTGAGCTCTCATGCAGTGATCCTTCACAATGCAATGTGGGTCACATGGGTTGAAGCTTCGGAGGTCGAACGGGTACTTCTTCATCTATTGAGCTTCGACATCCACTTTCTTGATGCTCCGAATCTCGTATAACCCAATCCAAAACAGAAGAGTGGACCAAGGTTCCTTCTTGTTTCGTTGCAACCTAGCTGTTAATCCTGTTAAGATATGATATGATACTTCCTACATGACAAGCACGTCCAAAGAAAAATTTGGCAGAACATGCAAAGGCTTCTCTGCACTGAACACTCGGATGAACGTGTCGTCCGATGAGGCATACCAATCTGCAATGCCTAACAATGCCTTCATCGCTTCTTCTAACATGCAGGGTGGATCCCATTCGAATATCAACTTGTACACTAGGGTGACAAGATGGTCAGACAACATTATGATTACTCCTCTGAAGCTGCACCCAGACAATAACTTGAAATACGTGCTCACAACAGTCTCTGCCGGTGACCATGCCCACTCTAAGCCCAGGAACTCATTTCGGGCACATAATGCATCTAGAATATAGGCAGACATATAAATCTCTACATGCATGCCTTCGGGTGACTATCGAGCCTTCGTGAGTTGCTCCTTCAGCTGATGAGCCAGTATGCTGGACCAGTTGCATCGTCTCCCTTCTCTAGCTAGTTGGTCCAGTGCAACCACCCTACTCAGAGGGAAGGTCTCAATGCTCGCTTGGCCACTTAGTCGACATGAAAATATGACCAAGTATTGGTATGCCTTCCTCAATATCTTCGTCTTATAGATCTGATTGGGGGTCATCCTGAAATGAGTTGGCTTCTTTACCCAATTCTTCAGAATGTCTCTGGAGTGACCTCTGCTATTGGGTAAGATGAATGGGGGAGTCATGACTGTCATGGGTTCGGTCATGTGATACATCTCATCGTAATCTCGTGCCCAAAAGGTTGCAAGCTTCGTCCCACTGACACTGCTCAAGGTCATCGTCTTGGGGTCAGTGTGAGAGACGATCTAGTGAATCATGTCTACACATGGGAACGCGGGGTATCTGCATGCAATCCAGTACAAGACGGACTTATGAATGTTCACGTACACCTGAAGGTCTTCAAGGTCTTCCCCAAAAGTACCTACAAATGTTTCATTCACCTCTTGCCACTTCAGTATGATGTCCTTGTTTAGATACAACTTTGTATCTTCATAGATCTGAAGACTAGAGGACACCTACTCAGCTGCTGCTCTAGCTGCCATACCATCAGTGCCCTGAGATCCTGTTCTCTTGGAAGCCATTGAGACAAATGAACACCTAAAATATCTGGAAACAAGCAGCGTGCATGGCAAGAAATATGTCAGTGAAAACAAAGCAAATGTGGGGAAGGAAACAACACATACCTAGGAAACTGATAAGCAAGATTGCGCAAATTTCATTGGGAGGCTGAGTGGCTAGCTGCTAGAAATACGCAAAAGGTAGTCTGGGTTGTCTAGGAGGCTGGACTAGCTGCTGGATCTGTGAAATGTGCAATCTAGTTGGGCAGTTGGTTGTTGGGATTGCGCAATGCGCAATCCCAACTGCGAAGGACTGCTGGCCCAGGGATATATTTGTGCAATTTCTTGGGCCAAGCAACCACTTTCCTCCAGGAATGCATAAAATAGTCCAGGAGGCTAGTGTTGGGCTAGAATACACAAACCTGGAGGGGAAGGTGAGCCTTCCTTCCCAGATTGTACAATGCAGCCTTGGTGAAGGTAGAGATCGGGCCAAGGTTGGCCTAACTCGTTGATGGGAAACTAAAAGCAAGTGAGTTGATGAAATGTATGGTGACACTAAGTGACAACAGAAGTGATAAATAGTGCATGCAAAACATGAACATAAGATTCAACAAACAGATCAACATGCATGCGGGTGAGGTTGTTCGCCGATTGGGCGAACGTATGTGAAAAACAATTTCATGCATGCGACAACAGTGAGATAGCAACAAAAATTGAAACAGAGCTAGGACAAGCTAGAATATATGTAATCGACAATAGGCATTCAAATAAATCAAGCAAACAACACTCACACAAGCGAATACACAAAAAACAACAGAAATGCTAAAAAAGACAAGTTGAGGCCACTTACCCGTGAATAACTGAGCCAAATGTGTCGAAGAGTCTTGGATGTGATGTGGGATGCCAGAGCTCTAAGATCGATGTGAATGAATGAGCTCTAATGCGTTGATTAAATAAGTTTGGTCTCATGATGTGCATGCCACAAATCTAGGAAAAAGCGACACTTGGAGGCAAACTTCTAAAACAACTTTGCATGTAACCCCCGACTACTAAAAATAGCTCTCTAAATCATGGGATTCCCTTTGCATGTTTTCTCTTGCTATTCTGGGAAGATAAAGTCGTGCATGCATGCAAGTCAAGTTTCCTCGGTCCCGGGTGGAACTGGTCAACCAGACCGTTCATGCATGCGAGTGCTCAATTCCTCGGAAAAAAGGTGCATTCCTGGCTTGGAGCTGGGCTGATTGCACAATTTTTGGGTAAAGCAGCTGAATGTTGCCCATATTTGTGTAAATATTGGGCTGAACAACCTGCTGCTGGGAAAAATTGCGCAAATCCTGCTGGGAGGGTTGGCTGGCAGGATTGCATAATCCTAGAGCCCAGCAGGTTGTCAGAGAGGATTGTGCAATTCCTAGAGGGAAGGATGGTTTCCCTGTAGGAATGCAAAATTTTCAAGGGGAATCTGCTCATCCCGCAGTTGGACCAAGTTTGGGTAAGCAGCCTATGAGGGGAATGGATTGATTGTAATCGACAGGCTGCCTTTATGCAAGGAAAACACTGAAGCTTGAGTACTTGATGAAGCAAGACAAAGTGCTTTGTAAGGTTGGTAGGGAGGCTCCAAAATAGGATAAGGAAAAATTTTGGTGGGTGGTTGTAGCCGCTACAACAAATTCATAATAAAAACAATAACTTTTCTCGGAATAATATCAAGATTGTAAATGTGTGAAATTGGTAGCGAATTAGTAAATCACAATATATGATGTTGGTACAAAATTTTAATATATTTGATATTTTCATATGAACAAATATATCATAGATTGAGTTTATATATATATTTTTAATTCACAAATCCATTATGGTTTTTCAATATGTTATTTTTATTAACAAAATATGAAAATAAGCATTCTAATGTAAAATACATATTTGTCAAAATCATGTGGATATGTGTATAAAAGACTTGAGTACATAAACCTTTTGTAGTTATGGCATATATTAACAAAAAATTACGAATTAGGAGCTATTTTTAAGTTTAATTTGGATCACGCATGGGTTATTGATGTTCAGTCAGTTAAGTTTTTCTCAATATGGAGGAATAATGGGTCGGGAAATAGAGTCTCGAAAAGGTTGGCTCATAATTTCATTTTTGAAAATCTCATGGGGAAGGTAGACATATCTAGGTGATGGGTTGGAAATGATGGTGCTTAGATCATTTAACTATATTTCTTCAATTATAGTTTAGTAATGAAAAATGAAAGCCCTCCCTTTCCCCTTAAATTCAATCCCAATTGGTTAATGAGGAATAATGGGTTAAAAAATAGAGTCTCAAAAAGGTTGACTCAGGCGAGCCATGACCCTTGAACCTTAAGCCTCTCACCAGGAGGGAGCCTCTCACCCTTCGACAAAAGACATTGAGCCACACTGACATATGAGCATATCGATTAAGCCATGCGACAGACAATATTGATTGAGTTCAACGGATTGATTGCAAGTATGAGAGAAAGAATGTAAATGTCCAATCCCGTCCCCAATTTTAGATCTGAGTCTATACTCATATATTATAGAATGGAATATCGTTTGAGATCTTATCCAGCATCCATGGCTGAATGGTTAAAGCGCCCAACTCATAATTGGCGAACTTCGCGGGTTCAATTCTTGCTGGATGTTTCATTTTTGAAAATCTCATGGGAAAGGTGGATATATCTAGGTGATGGGTTGGAAATTATGGTGCTTAGATCATTGACCTATATTTCATGAATTATAGTTTAGTAATGAAAAACGAACCCCCTTCCCTTAAACGTATCTATGTGATGGGTTGTCAATTATGGTGCTTACATCACGGACCTATCCTTCTTCATTATAAATTAGTAATGGAAAATGAAAACCCTCCATTTCCGCTTAAATTAAATCCCAATTGGTTAAGGAAGGATTTCAAAAAATTGAGTAACAAAATTTGATTAAAATTTGATTACCATTGGTGTGACATATGGATTTCATGGGGATGAAGATTAACATTGGTTAAATTGTTTTGTAAGCAATTCATGTAGATTGGCATTCACTATATTTCATTTCGAAAAGATTTCTACAAATATTTAGTAAAGTATGTTTCAATTTCCTATGGGATGGGAGACATGAATCTCAATCTAAATGGCTTTCTAAATAGCTATATTATAGGAAATACAAAAGTTATGGGTGGTTGAGGACTTACACACATTCACCTATTTTGGAAATCACTAGCAACAAAAATCATGTTGAGTCTATTAACAAAAGATAGTTTGTGGAATTGAGAGATATAACAAAAATTATATAGTTCCATGAACATTTATGGATTGATAATAAATATTATCCAAAGCATAAAAAACATATAATAAATGGAAATATTTGTTTCTATCCTTTCCCAAGGTTAATAACAATTTATCACGGGGGTAGTAAATGGGCACGAAGGTGAGATTGGGTGTTGATTCTATATTGGGATGTGGAAATGCTTTTATGACCTCTAAGTGATAATTAATATTCATAACAAAGAGTTGTTCTCCTTAAGTCAAGTTGAAGATGATTTTGCAATTGCTATCTAGTATTAAGCATGGAAATTAGCTCAATACTTGCAGTTAGAAGGGGAAAGAGAAGTTAGATGGCATATGTTGGTTCAAGAGTTAAGAATGAGTCATATATGAATTAAGGAATGAGACAAACTGGCATGGGCACACAATAAGGCTTCAATGTCATATACCACTAGGTAGGGGTACAAAGTAATGGGTTCAAGAGATGATTAAGTGGAGTCTTAGTGGTGGAAATAAATCTAGGAAAAAAACCAGTTAAAAAAACTAAGCTCTATATGGTTATCTCTTAAAAATAGAGACTTGACTTGGGATGTGATTCAAAAGAAGGGAAAAGTGGTCTAAGTTGTTATTTATGCAAGGGAGATAAGGAAGACATTATTCATTTAATTATCAAGTTCCCATATGCAAGCCAATTATAGAAGGATGTGAAGAAGATGGTTGGATGTAAGAATGTATGAAACATTTTTTCAATTGAGGAGTTTTTTGGGAAGTAGTTAAGAAAGATAGAGCCAAAGGCATTCAAAGATTTACCTTGTTTAGTGATGTTCGTCATATGGCTTGCATGTAATGATAATATATTTAATGAAAAATATAATCCAACCTTTCAAGTATTATCACATGCGTACTAATTGTTCTAAGGTTGCAAGATGGGGGTGAAGGTAAAAATCTCAAAAATATCAAGACAAATGGGGAGTTATTGGTTGAAAAATTATATCCATGGGATTTTTTTATGGAGCAAACATGGACCACAAATTTTGTGTAGTGTTAGTGGGATTTTATTTTATTTTGATAATCATTTCATCAAATGCAAAGAAAGCTTGAATTTAGGAACATATATTTCACTTAAATTCCTAACTTTAATAAACCTCTTAAAACTAGAAATAGAGAAAGAGATTTAATCATTTGAAAGCTCTTTGGGATTCTTCACTTGTTATCATTTGGATGAGAGGTGATAGTCAAATCCAAAAAGTGACTCTCAAACCACCAACGGGTTATTACAAGTATTTTGATATTTTTCAAAATATTTCTTATACCCATATATTCAAAGAACTCATGATAGTAGTAGATGGACTCTCTATGGAAGGTCAATATGTTATAGCTTGTCTCTTGATGTTGGAAGGGTTATTGGATGTAGTTCTATCATCTAATACTCAATTATTGAGATGAAGTGGTTGTTTAAAAGTTGTGTGAACCTTGATTTTGTTTCTTGATTTGGTAATACTATTTATTTATTTATGGTTATATATAAAGTATAATTGTCCTCCCCCAATAGTGTCTGCTTCCACCATTGTTCTTCTTCCTTATAGTTATGTTTTTTGCAGAGTTAGTGTTGGGTTGTGTTATATTCTTTCCACATATTTAAAAGGGGGTTTGAGGGGTACTCGTAACCCCACTTTATGGGGTCCGGAAAATTTTGGTTTTGGACCCTATGTTAGGTTGGGCGGACCCACCTATGGTTTTGTGCATGATTTTTGCACATGTTTTTTTGGACGTTATGGTTTTCGGTCCATGGTTTTGGACGCGATGGTTTTTCGGTCCATGGTATTGGATGCTTCAGCATGTATAAATATGTATTGCAACATTGAAAGGAACATAATGAAAAATCAAGCTGGTAGTCCCGGTTTTGGGATCCAG
>APFE030780455.1:0-29146 GCA_000404065.3 Pinus taeda
GAAGGCGATTTTTACACAAAAAAATCGCTGGCGGTAGATTTCCCAAAAAATGTCGTTTAGGGCCTCAAAATGGCTCCGGAAGTTTAGGACCCGAAAAACTGCTAAAAATAGTAAATTGTGCTATAATTAAGGAAACTGAAAAAAACTGCACAAAGCACTAGAGGGGATCCAAGTCGAATTAGCGGGTGGCCACCAATATCCACCTGGATCAATTCATTTATCAGAAGACTAAGTACACAAAATGATATTCCTAACCAAAACAGAGCTTAATTAAAAGAATTCTTCTTAAAAACCTTTTAGGAAAATCACTGAAGAAGGAAGATATGGAAAAGAGACTTGTATATCATTCATATAAAACCATAATAGAGAGAAAACATTATCACAAACTCACAACACAAGAATTTCAGAATAATAGCTGCAACTCTCCTTTGATTTCCTATAAAAAGTGATGAAGTACAAGCTACAAGAGTTCCACTCTCTGATGTCCAACCCTTTCTCTAACTTAGAATGGGTTACACATAGATCAAAATATCAGTTTACCCCTCTCAGGGGTCAAATCCATCATCTAAGTAACTTCCTACAAGAATATCTCCAGCCATACCTAAGACTAGGGAGGTTAGAAACCAACTCCGCATTTGGTGCAAAAATGATTCATTTGACCATAAGAACCTATACAAGAATGAATCTACTTAATTTTTACCTGGAAAAACATAATTAAACCTCAATGAATCATCACAATCCACAAAATGATAAATTACATCAGCAAATGTTGAATTGGACTGAGCAAGCTAAGAAAAATGAGTTCCAGGCAAAACCGTAGTGAATTGCGTGAAGAGGTAGTGTGCCTGGAGAAAACTAGTGTAATGCTTGCAAGTGAATTTTGGAGGGGCTCCCAAGCTCCAAGCCAAGATCTGAAAATTTTTGGAGAAATATCTACCTATCTACTACACCATAGAATATTCAAGCACTGAAAAGGATTACTTCTAGATCCCCAAAAACCATTTATCCTACAGCTACTTCAAAAACATAGCGTGCCTCTAAAAGACATGGCAGAAAGGTGTTTTTATGGTACTTTTTGAATTTTTGACCTAGCAAAATCTACTGACATGGATCTTCGGTTAGATAAATTTAATGTGAAGGTCATAAGGAATCCAAAAATGGAAAATTTTCGTGATTTAGAGGCCTCCAGCAAAAACGTGGCATGGGACACGCTACCCTTTCTACCCAAAAACTGTGTAAAATTTCCGAATTGCCCAAAATTTTCAAAAAAATCCAAAATTTCTTCAATTTGTTTGAAATTTTTTCCTTGGAGCTAGGTAATGATTCTTCAAGCTATGAGTGAAGCCTCAACCAACAACTCAAGCTTGTCTCCCTTGTTTTTCTGAATTAGGGTTTCCCTTAGTTTTCTCTTCAAGTTTTGAATTCTGATTTGGGAAAGTTTCTGGTATAGTAATGTCTAGCCATGTGCATTTTCAAGTTGATGGCCCTATTGGCCATTTTAAGGAGCTTCTTCAAGTGGAAATTGACTTTATCTAGCAAATACTCTGCATTTTTCTCAAAATCTTGTTTAATGGATTTGTTAATATCTTGCTGCTCCAAAGATGTAGATGGCTCACTCATTTGGTCTCCTTTCCTCTTCATGCCCTTTGTTCTAGGCCTCTTTGGCTTGAATTGAACTTCAGTGTCCTCCATTTTCTCTAAACCATTGGCTTTCTTACCTTTGCCTAGCTCATCCTCTACACTCATTCTAGGTTTTGACATTAGCATTTGATTCACTTTGAGTTGCCTATTTTCCTACTGTATAAATGCAATCATGAAGTTGGATTTCTCCAAATCATCCTTCAAACCTCTAATCTTAGCCTCCTTCTTCATGACAAGTTTCTTCAATGATTTTTCTTGTTTTTCATGAATATGCTCATGGCATGATGTCTCATGGTGATGTGGATATGATTCCCTATCAACTAATGTAGGCTTGACCCTTTCCCCTTCTCTAGGAGAAAACACAAGCCTCTTTCCTCTGATGTAGGCCTGAGTGATTTATGCCGTAGGTGTCCTCTTCATTGAAACTATGCTAGATGAGCCAACCTCCCTTGGTTTGGATGATGCTGGTGGTGTACTGTGGCTAGTAGGCTAACTAATAGAAGGCAAAAAAATGTGGATTGCATCAAGTTTTCCCAAGACATGTTCATCTGTTCAAGCTAGTATAGGACAATGATTTTAATGAAAGCATGGTGCTAGAGACTAGCTTGGTGATCACCCTTTCTATTTTGCAGTTTCTTTGCCATCTTAACTAAATTTTTGTAGAGGTAGAGAGGTAGGTTTAGAGGCTTTACACCAGTGAAGTGCATCAATAATATGATATGATACCAATACACTGTCGAAAAACTACTCTTACATGTAAACTATTTCATAATGAACTTCATTAATGGAGAAAACTTTTCAAGAAACAATCCAAAATGAAAAACACTCTTGGAAGGCTCTTTATACTAAGTTTTTGTGAAAGCTCTATAGTTTATAACATCCAAATATGAGTGTTTGAACCATTTTTCTCCACTATTTGGTATCCATGTATCTATATCTATGGCCTCATATGAAATGATGAAGTTGAACCCTGCAATGTTGACCTTATCACTCCTAAGGTTTTTGGAAAAATGACTAGTTAACTTGGCATGAGATCCTACTTGTTGAATTTGCTCACAAAACCCTAAACAACCCACCTTTTGGAAACATTGTTTGGAAATGATGAAGAACTCAATTATTTGGTGTCAAGTGGCTCAAACCTTGATACCTGACCTAATTTTTTGTATGGATTCTTTCCTCCCTCCATTGTTTACAATTTCAGAGCAAAACCCTAGTGTAAGAGATGGGAGAAACAAAGTTTTTAGAGGGAGCCGAGATTGGGATTAATGTATTTAGGTGAGGGGATGAAGGGGTTAGGGAGAAGATATGTGGGTAAGAAAAAATGGGGATGTAGGGAGATGCATTAGGAAGTTTAGGGAGGTGGAAAATAATGAAAATATTGAAGGGATTGCTGTAGAGAATTTAAACACAGTCCTAACACTAAAACTACAAAAAACAAAGCATAGAAGCTAGGGTTAGGTCTAGGGGTTAGTGAAATGATGGAGGAAGGGTAAGAAAGGCCGTGGGAAGTGTATTTGGGTGTGGAGAAGGGTAGAATAGGTAGTGAACTAGGTATATTTTCTTGCAACCCAAACTATGAAGCTCACCCACCAAAAACATAGCGTGGGGATTGTGGGAGGGTTTCTCCAATGAAAAGATGAAATAAATGTCGATAAGAGGTGGCAAGAGCTTTAACCTTTCAATAGGTTGATGGAAACTTCATTGGCCATAGAAAACCTTTGGATATGTATCCTTTTCCTCTAGAAGTGAAAACATAGCGAAGGGTAAAAAACGTAGTGCAGTTAGATGAAAACGCAACATGGAGCTTTGGACGGGGTGCCAATCACCTTTTGAAAGTGTTCTTTGATGCTTGTTGTACTAAGATGGCATTTGATAGTGAATTAGTGCTCAATTCCAATGGAATGAGTGAAATAAATTCTTGGATGGTCTCTTATAAGATTTAAGTTCACTTTTTTACATATGTCATGACAAGACATCATCCTTCATTTTGAAACCAAAAGTGAGGTTTTTTGCAGTAATACTTTTATGAACTGAAGTAGTATAATTACCTTTATTACATATGCATCCTAAGATGCTAAGTCCCTTATGTGTGGACTCAAGACCATAAACATGGCTTTTTTAGCTTAAAACTGACATAATGATGACATTTACAAGTGATTAGCTATACCAAGACCTATATGATTATTTGACTGACCCATGACCTACAATAGTTGAAAAATGACATGACCATGATGAATAATGATAACCATGAATGCTGAAGGGAGTAGCACTGACCTAGACACACAAACCAACAAATCACAATTTTTTATTTCAAGACCTATTAAAACCATAAAATACTTGACCTAAGACCTTAACAAAAACTTTAAAAGAGCACATTTGATCACTAGTGACTGGTAGGACTAAGTTTGCTTTGTGTGGCTCATTAAAATTTCATGAATAATATTGAGTTTACTTCGTCCCCTTGTACTTGTAACAAAATGAGGCAAACGTTTATTAAGCATAGGTTTATCACTTTATCCGAACACAATACACTAACTTACGAAAAAGGAACTGTCACGGTTATACTATTAAACCTTTTTTCACTTGGTTATCAACTATGACAAAGGGACCCTCCTAGAGTTACTCTTTACAATCTTTTCAGACTCTTTAAATATGAAAAGATCACTGAGTTTACCTGTTTGGACTCGTTAAACATAATCATATCGGGAAAAATTGGACAACACAATGGCTCTATGTCAATATTTGAAAATATTTTTTGGCAATAGTCATTCCTTTAAACATGGCACTCCCTCAGCAAAACCTCCTTTTTGTCAGCCTCTCAGATGAACCTTACCATCCTATGATTTTAGCCTATATACTTTGGTGTTCTTGCATCCCTGTATCCTAATACTCTTTGGTGTTCATGAGTCTAAATCTTCCTCGTAAACCTTTGTGTCGTGCCTTCTATTGTTCAAGGGATTCCTTTATCCTCTACTTCTTGTATCAACCATTGCTCATATAATTCCATCACGCCCTCTGTCTATTTGACCCATTGCTCAAAATTTAACTTCAAAAACAATCATTCATGGCCCATTTCATGTCGACGAATGTAGGACATATTGTTTCCTATCTTTTGACAAATATCTTCCTATCAAATTCAACAATCTATCTAGGAAGAAGATCCAGAAACATATCAGTACCCTAGAAATTGTAGTCATTAGTGGTAGGTTACCTTGTGTTTCATTGGGGGTTTTCGTTATTGTTTCCCATTTGAATGAATCTATGAGTGTAAGGCAACATCATTATTCACACTCACTAGATTGTACTACGCATCTTGTAGACCATCATCATTATCGGTGTCCATCCTCTCTTCTGTTAACAATTTTCATTATTGACTAGTAATCAAATGATTTCACACATGTTCGACCTTAATGCCTTTATTCACATGTGTCGAAATATTCTGTTGAGATAAAGCAGTGACCAAGGCCTTGGGTAGAGGCTCACATCACTCATCCTTGTTTCCTCTCCCAAGCTACGTGTATTGTTTTCGGAGACAGCTCGTCAGGATGATCATATTATGACACAGTTCCACATTGTGCTTATCGGTGGACATGATCATCATACCTATTTTGATAAATCACTCTGACATAGCTACTGAGCATGGGAATGCCCGACTTAGGACATGATTTTAGATTTTTAACATATGTGGTTGTATCAAGTTTCCCGTAGTCCCAAATATTTTATTCTCTCTCTCTCTTTTCCGATAATTCTAAATTATTTCAAACATCATCTTTGTATCTAACCTCTCACTTTTTGGCACATCTGTTATACAGGAAAATGACCTCCTCATCATCTCAAAGGAGAAAGACATTTTGGATGAAGACAAGACCAATTTCACTAGCCTATTTTCCAAGCTAACACTCCCCAAGAACTAGCATGAAGAGTTAGAACACTCCCCATGCATGAGACAAGGGCATTAATCCCTAGGGTAACTCAATGTGTTGCCTAAGGGACAACGTTACCCAAGTTTTGTGAGATTCCAAAGGTCAAATGAGTGGGTTGAATGACTAGTATCTTAATTTTACTCAAATGTTAGCCTGAAAAGCAGGAAAGATCTACCTTCAACCTGTATAAGGATATTTCCATTTCTAACAAAATCTACTGGAAGGGGAAAGAGAAATAAAGCAAGGAAACATCCTAGCTTTTTCCAAAGGGAAATCATGAGAGAGTTGGAAAGGATAAGCCTCTCATCATCTATATATTGGACGCTTGGGCATTGTAAAAGAGGTCAAAGGATTGTTATCTAATTGTCAAAACTTTTTATGAGATATAATTGTTTACCAAGAGGTTCATAAGGGAGAGAGAGAAAGGAGCTGGAGGAGTAAGGGAAGCTTGATTCACTTGATGGTTGTAATAATTTTTTCCACCTTTATAATATAGACTTGTTTTGTGTTGTCTACTTGATGGTGCCAATGTCGTGAATGCTTACATGTTGATTTAGTACCATTGTTTTATGAGTAACTTAGATGCATGTCATTTTCATATATTTATGTATTGATTCTTTGATTATTAAAGTTTACATGTTGTAGTATTATTGTCCATCTTCTTTATATGCAGGTGTTGATCTAGGAGCTAGCAAAGGGTCTTCTGCTCTACTACATTGGGTTCTCCAACAAAACTAGAACAAGATCTGAGGTAATCTCTTCCCTCCTTCTTTGAATATCATGCATTAATATGGATATGTATATGCTTCTTTGTGCTAGCTATAGTTAATATAAATGGTCTACCTTGGATCTCGAGAAGATCCTTGAGGGAATTCTAGCCACAACCACCCGTGCATTAATTCCTATAGTAGGAAATAAGTCAAATGATATTAGAAGTACAACAATTTGTTACCAGGAGTCATGTGACTGACAACATGGTGGCAAATTAAGGAAGGAAGAAGTGAGCATTTAGAGAATTCACAGGCATGCCACATCAGGAGAAATAAGGACAGATTTAACATCTACGAGGAACATGGTACATATGGTCATGGCCACTTGCACTTTGTTGAGAGAATGTTGTGTACACGTCTATTTCCAACTAGTTCATTATGATAGATTTAGTTTGAGTCTGTGGAAGGAAATACATGATTTGATAAACTATTACATCGCCAATTGAAGCATGTCTAAGATGCTTCGACACGTAATAGTTGTTACAACACTAAGAGCATAATAAATAATTTTTATCGAAATCTATTCATTAAGCATCCTCTTTATTTAGATCCATTATGTTTCATATGAAAAAATATATTAGTTGTTTTAAGTTAGCTTCCCTAAATTGTGAATGACCTGCAGAACCATTCTCGGGACTTATATTCCCATTTGATTCTATAAATGTTTACTCTGGAAACATGATATAAAAAATAAACAACATGTGGAATTACTCTATAAGTTTTATTTATCTCAATGTAAATCTCTTTCCCATCGATGTTTTGGACTACTTGTTAATGTTGTGCTAGTGAATTTATAAGTCTATAGGTGTAGAATAAACCTAGAGTTGGGTCTGCTTGAGGTAAAGCCTTGAAATATGTTATTTTTATGTTCTTTGAGTATAATACAGTTTGTTGTGGATGGAATTAGCCTCCTAGAGACAACCCCTAGGTTGGAGGAAAGACCAGTGCGTAAGACATCCTAGATGAGTGCTCGCAGGTTTGCAAGAGATGTCACACACACTCAATATTCAATATGTCATGGAATGGAGATGATTCATAACCCTCATCCAAAGGAAGCATATAAAAATTTGATGAAAACTTAACTCACAGAAACATCAATGCAAATATACAGTGGCCTTCATCACCTGGGTCTATAGCTTAATAGGTCATTGTACTATATGGGATAGAAGAGTTAATAAAGAACGAAATTCAATACATAGGGATTATCTCTATGAATCTTATGCATAAAAAATTAGAGTGAAACAGATTAAGCATAGATGGAGGATGAGATGTAAATATACATAAAGTGCACTTTAAGTATTTAATTTCCATGTCCATACAGGCGTTATACATCAATATTTGACTTCAACAAATCCATACATTCATGAGAAAAACATGCAACAACTACTTATGATATAATTTGAGAGGAAAATGGAACACATATGAAAGTAACATAGTAAGAATACATACTACAAAATTGAGTGAGCTGAAATCACCAAAAACTTGTATTAATATTCAATAGAGCAATAATCCATCAACAATGTACAATGCTTCTCTATTGGAAAGAAAAAAATTCATAAAAGTTCTGAACTCTCTTAAAATATAATCTAGATGTCTTTATAAGGCCTCTGAAGGAGAACCCGTTACAAAAATATTCTTTCTTGATTTTATTACAGAGAGTCATCATGTCAAAATTAAATGTGCCTCAAGGCACAACTATTTGTAACAGGAAATGTAACTGATTAAAAAATATAATATTTACATAGAAGTAAAAATAAAAGTGTCATGATTGACGCAATCTGCAAAATCTTCAATTTTGTTGGGCAGGAGGTGGAGGTTACATCGTGGAGTCGATGATCTGGAGCATGGGTGGATCAATGAATTGTTGACATCTCTACCACAGTACTAGATTTGGGTGAGGAGACTGGAAGAAAAAATGAAGACTAGAAGAAAAACTGATATGATATCTTCGTATTTGTTATTCAGAATAGTCCAACTTAGCCGTAAATAGAATTTTTATCAACCCAAGCAACTGGAAGTCCTTCTTGAGATAATTTACAACTGTTATGCCCTTTAGAGTGGAAATCTTATCATGGGAGGAGTCTACTCTTCTTTTGGCCTCTACGAATCACTATTTGTATTGATCCCAATGGTTTAGCTCACCCAATTCCCAACAGCTGGGTAATCCTACCCTTATCAGTGCTTCAAACTCCTCATTGAAAGAATCTACCTTACTTGCCACAACCCCCAAGCATTCTTCAAATTTGAATCTAGCTTCCTCCTTTTGAATCATCTTAGTGATCTCCATGACGCCCCCCACTCTGTCTACCACATCAATAGGCCTCAGTTCACTGAGTGACCTATCATTTACAAACTTGATGAAATTTTGAGCAATCTTGGAGTTCTCTACTCCATCCTGCTTAGTTGATAGGATGAAGTATTCAAAGTCTTTAACCACTTTTTTTTGCTCATGCACCATGGTTATGAATTCCTAGTTCCTCCCCATTTCTTTAATGATTTAAACCCACACTAGTTGTTTATCCTACAATAGTGACATGTTCCCTCTGAAATTTCTCTTTAGATCCAATATCTCCTTTTTAGCTTCCTGTAGGTCCTTGTTGAGGATCTTAGCGTTAGTCCTGTTGACCTCTACTTGTTTCTACTTCTGGGCTAATTTTTTATAGGCAACAACTAGATCTCTTTGTAATCTTTTCAATTCCCCTTATGAAAGCCAAAGTTTAGTAAGGGTCTTGGTAAGCTCTTAAGTAGGGTTTTATGGATCATCATGAATGATGATTGCACATATATGTGATTGAATATTTTGTTGCAATAAAACTATTTGTTTCTTAAGGGCTACAACCTTATTGTTCCTATCAATCCTCTTGTTATCTAGGATCTATCTTTCTACTCCTATCTGTGCTAGCTCCTTGGATTGGACATGCTTGATGCCTATCATCTTTAGCTTTACCTTAGCTCCTAAATCTCTATTTGAGAACCCTTGAGTGGAGCCTCAAAACATGACCTTTCCTTAGGATTCACCCCAATCTTTACCACCATCTCCTTGAAGCTTTCATTTTATATGTGAAGGGCATGGGAGTTAGATTTCTCTTGCTTTAGCCTATTTTCATATTTATCTAGTAGTGTTTCTACCTTGCTAATTGTTAAGGCATTACTATTTAGTGCATTGTACAAAATTTCCCCAACCTGCCTATGGAAATTGATTTTGTTTGAGAGGGGAAAACTTGCCAAATTCAAGGACACATCCAGAGTTTTGAATTGTGGACTTGAAGGTAAAGATGGGGTAGAGGATGTTACAAGGATAATTTCATTTGGTTCCTCTCCAAACACAATGTAGACAACTACGTGGTGTGATATGGGGCTAAATGAGATTCCATTTGTTGTTGCATATCCTCCCTCACTTTCTTATTTCTTTCTTCAATGCCCTTTCCAGCAGGGTAGCTTGATAATGTGACTGATGTAATAGATGTTGTACCTAAAACAACTACCTATGAAGAAGATAAGGTAGTGGACTGGGACATATATGTTGGTTTGATTTGGGATGGCCCAGGTTTAATCTATACTGCACACCAAAAAAACCCTCAATCACTGGCCCTTTTGGTAACGCCCTGTAAGAAGATCGTATCTCACTAGAAGTGACTATGGGAGGTTGCAAAACTAGGTTTCTGCAATCTTGAGGGATGATGCTATGTGGTATTATAATGTTTTCTTATAGGTAATATTCATAAATCACTTCACCACATTCATTTAATCACATAAACCTATCAACCCATAATTATCATTCGATGTAATAAAATGCAACTGTAATAAATTTCTACTCTACAACAAATAATAATAAAATATACACATGAAGACACCAATTTTACTCTGGTTCATCCCAATGTGGGAATACGTCCACAAGAACTGTTTCTTATAATAATAATTCTTGTACAACGAATAGTTCTTTACCTACGCACTAAGTTGTAAGTTTTCTATGCACTCAGCTGAAGAGCCTCGCCTTCTTTCCCAAAAACACATATCACTAGAATACAACCATTCAATTCAAGATGTGATGTCCCACTTCTTTATTATTGATCCCTATATAATATTACATCAAGGGATATATCATCAAAATACCATTGTCCATATACCGTGGACTCCCTAAAACAATCTATGATGGTCCGAAAACCATTCATCTTTTACAACATTACATGTTTTTTACAAAAAGGAGGGGCTTTGATCCACTCTGGCGCCCTTATACCATGCGGTATATTCCAATTGCTTCACTGCCCGGTCCACTTCGCACTCAACTACTCTACCACACATTCCACTTTGCGCTCTGCTGCACTCTCCACTGTGCACTCTGCTCCTCAAAATGTAGAGTCTTTACCAAAATTTAGGCCAAGTAGGGTTGTGCCCAACATGCCCAAAACACTCACAAGTGACTTGTCCTGAGTAACTTAGCTACTTTGCCTATGATTTTTGCTGCAATATTGTTGTAAGTATTGTTGAACTGCTGCAAGGTCTCTGTGAACTATTTATCTTTGTTGCACACGTCTTCCAGTAGTGCTTACATCACATGTTCTGCAGACTTCTACACCATCACTATCTCCCACTGTCGAAGCTCTTGAAGCTTCTCATGTATTTCCTATGATAGTTGGAGAGCCTCATAATGGGATGGCTGAGTCCTCTCTGCCAAAACATGTTCTTCCTTCCTCTTTTCATCAATCTTCTTCTAGAGTGCCTTTCCCTCATTGATTTTGGTGAGCTTCTATGAGATTGGTAAGGTCTTTGTAGATGCTCGAATCTCTTCGAACTGTTGTTGCTTCTGCTGAATGATGTTTATGTACATTTGGATTTTCCTGCAGTGAAGTCCAAATCTGTAAACTCCCATCTAATGGTTTTCCACCATCTGCCACTACTAAAAAGATGCAATCCATTTTAGCCTTTAGGCCAGTCTCCCTCTGCTCTTTTACTTCTTGTGGCATGGTTGGCTACAAATTCATTTGCACCTCACTGATCTGCATTTCATATTTAAACTACACATCCATAATCTTCTGCTTGTATCCTTTCACTACAAGGCTAAGCTTCGCGACCTTGTCCTCTACTAGCTCTTCTTCATAGACATCAAGGTCTAGAATCTCTTCACATGTTGCTTCAATTACCTCCTTGATCTTCTATTGCTACTAAAATTTTTGATCCCTCTCCTGGATCATATGGTCGAGCTTTTGCTGAAGTGAAGCCCACTCTTTTTCTACATGAATGTTCAGTTGCGAGGTATGTTATTCATGCAACTTCATCTCTTCTATTATCTCCATATGCAACTTGTGTAGTCTTGGTGATGGTACTATTACGATGTTCATTTTGATATGCTTCCACCCTTTTTCTTGCTATTGTACCTTGGCAGAGTCAAACTATAGTGCTCCAACTGGTATTGGAACTAACCTCACTACAAGTGTAGGCTCTATTTACCTTTCTTCTCTAATCATTGTTTCTATTTGTGTGGGTTTTCTAACTATCTGTGCCAGAATTTTAAGTTCTACAATCCGCTCCTGCACACCTGTGAGAAGTGCATCATAGCAATCTTCCCACTTACTCCATGAATTTGTTGTCGCCTCATGAATTATATCCCCATTCTACTCTATGTCCCCATCAGTAAAGAGCATTGGTGTGATATCCTTCGTTTTATTTGCCTTCTTCTTCTTCTTGGTCTTTGTGGAAGATTCACCCTATGCTTTCCTCTTTTGTGTGATATCTTGTATTATTTCTCTCTTTTTAGACTCCTTATTCTACTCATCTCCTTTAGGAGGATCTTGGATACACTCATCATGTTTCTCCTCTTCCTCTAATCCCGACTCATCCTTATCTTTTTCCTTTACGCTCGCTTAAACATGTTGCAAGGTGTCCTCTTCTGTTGCGCTATCTTCTTCCTATGCCTCTGGCACAATCATCCATTCTATGGGCCACTGTTTTACTAGTGTGAGGATATCATCTTCTGTCACTAATAATGGCAAGGGGTGCCATTTCTTCTTTCTATCCCTATGGGCCTAAATGTACACTTTGTGAAAATCGACCTTGAACTTCGCAACAATGCTATATTGTGCGTATAGGCTTGGCTACATGCAAGGGTGATGGTTCACCAACATATGCAAATCCATGTGATATAACACGAAAAAAAAATATCCATTGCTTGCGACGGTTGGGTCGTATACCCTAGTGAGGCATACCATGCGGCTTCATAAACATCTAAAGCTACCGGAGGGAACTGCGAATCCTCTGGTTCTCTCCATGTGAGCATTTCTATAATCAAAATTAACCATTCATAATGGAATGTGGTACCTTTCTCTTGGACCTTGCGACAATCATCTAGAAATTCTTTGCAAAGGTATTCGGCCCAGTTGTACTAAACCCAATTGGTGCACTAAGCAGCTAATGAAACCACCATTGCAGGGATTCTGTTAGCCTGACATTTTCTCATGATCTTCCCAGCCAATGCATGTATCATGAAGAAAACTTCATGGTCATTGATTGAGTTTATATCATATCCCCCCTTTCCTTTTGTGAGACCGAACTTCTTCTTCATGATCTCGGCTATGGCACAGTCTTAATATTTTCCAATGAATTCTTCCGCATTGTTTTGCCCTTGATATGACAGTCTGGTGATTCTCCATATCAACATTGGATCTATAGGGATCTTATTTCCCATTCATAAGCATCCATCATGTACTAGCATGACCAACTATCACACACAAGTCGTGCTCCTGAAACTTTTGCCGAAGTGCGTCACATTCAGCATGTTCAGCAGTCCTGACTATGTCAATCAATTTTCCAACTGTTGTGGCTCTAAACCTGTCAAACCACTCTTCAGGTAGTTTACATGTTTCAGGTATCAGTCTTGTATTTCTTCTTGTTGTTGTAGTCATAGTCTGTGAACTGTAGCTACGGTATTTTCCCAAGAAATTCCCTTGTAAATGGTACTTCCTCTATTAGTAGGGTGTGAAGGTGCCAAACTTTGCATCCTTCAAGTATTTTACTTGTTTAGCATTCGATTTTCTTGGTGGAATGTATGGTGGTAGAGGTGATGGAAATTTTGTGCCCTCTACTTCCATCTACTCTGCATGCTCCACTTCTTCCTCACTGTCTCTGACTTGCTCAACTTCTAGTTGAGGTTCGATAGGCTTCTTATCTTGTTTCTTGTTTGTTCTCTCTTCCTTAGTTGGTTTCTTCCATGGAGATCTCCATTGTTTTTGTGATGATGCTGCTACAAGCGTGCCAACTTCGATGATTCAGGATAAGCCCTTCTCATGAAAATTATGAACAATTTCTTCCCAAGAGCATTCAGATGACATACGATAACAAGAATTTCTGCAACTTTTTTACAATATCAACACTCAAACTCTTAATTCAGCACAGTTGCAAATCTGGGCGAGATGTGGCTTTTTATAGAAAATTTGAGTTTCTAACTTCATCATTAGCTAAGATTTTATCCAAATTGTGTTCATTAATTGCATATATATCCTTAGATCTTATCAATCTGTCCTCATAAATGCAACTTTCCATGTGTTTTGACATTAAGTTTTCCTTTTTTAATGGTCATAGTTTTCCGGCAAACTTCGACACATCCATATTGTAGCAAAATATCCTTCTTACATCACATCTCCTATGTACTTCAACATAATCTAGACTGTGGCGAAGTAACTTCCTATGAAGAAGATCTTTGCATCGTATTTTATATTCCAGTGCCCACTTTCAATTGCAGGTGGCACTAAGACTTTTATGCTTTCTTCTTTAGAGCGAAGCTATGGGGAAAGGATTGTCCCTATACAAATTCAACTTGATAGAATTTGCTATTTATTGGATCAATCCTCCATTTAACTTCGTTAATTGAACTAAACGTCCATTAGTAATATGCTTGATAATGTAGGGGCCCAACCAATGCATCTTGAATTTTCCTGGAAAGCTCATAAACTTACTATCATAGAGGAGAAAAGGGTCTCCTACCTAGAACTTCTTCTGCTTAATATGTCTGTCATTCCAAGAATTTTCTCTTACTTTTTGTACTTGTAGATGAAATCCTACTATAAATATGTCTTCTCCCAAAGAAATTAATTGTGACATTCTTTCCTTCATTGTGTCAGGGTCTTCCATATCTATAAAGCTGCAATCCTCAAGCTAGGCACAATGTACTCCATGGGCATCACAACTTCTTTCCCATAAACTAACTTGAATGGTTACTGACCTATCAACTTTTTAAATGTGGTCCTATAAGACCATAAAAGTGTTGGGATTCTAAGGTCCCAATAATCTCTATTCACATTGCATTACTTAGTCAGTGCATTCACCAAAATATTATTAAATGCTTCTACTGTTCCATTGGATTGAGGGTGATAAGGGATACTCTTTTGATGATAAACTGGGAATTCCTCGGGCAATGCTTCAATAGTTTTATTCAAGAATTGGGAACCTTGGTCACTCATCAAAATCTTTGGACATCCAAATATAGACAATATATACTCAAAAATAAACTTCGCAACAGTCTCTGCACTACAATCCCTTACTAGTTGGGCTTCAGCCCATCTTGTCAAGTAATTAGTTGTTGTAATTATGTACCTCACACCGGTCCTCTTTCCAAGTGGGTTGATGGGTCCAACAAAATCAATAGCCCACTTATCAAAGGCCTGCAATGTAACTTGTGGTACTAATGGCATCTCATCTCTTCTTGAAGGTTTTCTTATTCTTTAACGCACATCACATGCTCTAAAATATTTCTTTGCATATTAATGTAATTTAGGCTGCCACAATTCGGCTCTCAAAATCTTCTGCACAATAGATTTTCCTGCATAGTTTCCACCAGTTGTGCCACCATGAGCTTCTGCTAGAATAATCTATCTTTCATGTTCAAGAATATATCTGCACAATATTCTATCTAGTCCCATCTTATATAATTGTTCTACTATTAATGAAAAGTAAGCTACCTTAATCACTAATTATTTCTTTTGCTGCATAGTACACTCTAAAGGAGCCATCCCCGTGGTAAAAAAATGAATGATATCTAAAAAATGGTCATTTGTTACTCTTATTGCAAATAATTTCACATCAAGGAGATTATCTTTTATGCTAGTTGGTTCTTCCCCTGTGTCCAATCTTGATATATGATAGGCCCTGCCTTAAGTTTTCATGGTTTAACAATGATTTCAAAGTCATATTCTTAGAATAACAGTAAACATCTATAAATATTTCCTCTTAAGACAGGCTTATTAACCAAATACTTCAGTGCAGAATCATCTGTAAACTTTTTAAAGTGTGATCCCAACAAATAGTGTCTAAATTTCTACAAAGCATACACCATGTCCAGTCCTTCCCTTTCTATAGTGGTGAAATTTTTTTCTTCTTTAGATAACTTTCTACTTGCGAAAGCTATAGGATGATCAATTTCTCCTGCACCAGGTTGTACTAATAATACTTCTAAAGCTATACAAGAGGCCTCCACATGGAAATGGAATTCCTTATTCCAATTAGGCAGATGCAGTTACCATTTTTTCTTTCAATGTGTCAAGTCTCTTTTGACATTCTTCATTCCATTAAAAATTTACATCCTTATTTAACAATTTCTCCATAGGTGTAGTGATTTGTGCATACCCCTTTATGAATTTCCTGTAATACCTAGAATCTCCCAATGTAGTGCGAAGCTCTCTTACTATATTAGGTGGAGAAAAATTCACAATGATAGAAATATTAGCGGGGTCCACCATTAATCCTTTCTTTCAAACAATATGTGCCAGCAATATGTTGAAGGGTACACAAAATATGCACTTCTTTAGGTTCAGAGAGATTTGATATTGTATACATGTGTTGAGTGTAAGCCTTAAACTTCCAATATGTTTTCTTACCAACCCAAATACCATCCAATCATCAAAATATGCCTCTAAATATTTGTGTATATATTCCTTAAAATATGTAACCACCACTCTATAAAATATAGCAGGGTAATTATTTAATTCGAAAGGCATTTTTGTTTATTGATATGAACCCCATTCTATAGTAAATGTGGTCTTATGACGATCTTCAGGTGCAATCCTAATCTGATGATAACCTGAAAATCCATCTATGAACGAATAGGATTCTTGACATCATACATTATCTATTACTTCATTTGTGAAAGGGGTAGGGAAGGGACCATGTAAACACGTGTCATTCAACTTCCTCAGATCAACACAAATCCTAATTTCTCCTTGAGGCTTATTTTCTTTCACCACCATAGGACTCACCCATTCTGATTTTTCTATTGGTTCAATAATTCCCACTATTATCATCTTATCAAGCTCTATCTTTACTTTCTCCTTATACTTCAGATTTAGCCTGTAAAGTCTTTGTTTGATTGGCTTCGCATTAGGCCTAAGGGGAATCTTCATGACTCCTAGATCTCCTATTATACCCTTCATCTCTAAAAACTTGGTGGGAAATAGTTCATCCTATTCATGAACTAACTCTGTAACTTTACTAAATGTCTCTTCATCCCAATAGTCTCCTATTGTTGCAAACTTTGGTTCCTTCTCTGATCCTATGTTCACCTTCTTGGTCTTCAGTGGCTTCGTTATATCTATTATCTCTAATTTATATCCATTTACTTCGCAATATCCTTTTGATTCTGCTATGTCGATGTTGCAAGGATCTTATTCCTCTTCTGAAGTAAGGTTATAACATTCTAGTGCATTTTCTATTTGCATGGCCCAATCAGGTTGTTGCCATGTCAGTGGGGTTACACTCTCATAGATCTTCTTCTTAACTATCTCAAGAGATAAATCTATGTATGGAATATCATCCTCAAAGCTGATTGTTAATATGAAGCCATCAACCATGTCTTTCCAATTTATTGTACCATGTCAAAGATTTTTTTATAGGTACCAATTCTTAGGAATTCTGTTTAATGTATGAATGAATCCATGTACCCATTCTTGTTGTGGAATCTCCTTCCATGCTATAGTGGATAGCTAGATATGCTTCATAGGATTAGTATCGTCATCATATTTTATCTCTATTTTTGTATCTATCTGTGCAAACCTTATCCACATCAATCTTCGACATTCCTGCCATCCTTCAATATTTCTTTTGTTTGTACCCCACCATCTAGCAGGGGTAGCTTTTAGGGCTATATCCAAGGCTAACAACCTTTTATTGTCTAGAACTTGTTTTCCATATTCATCAAGAAAAGTATTTAAATCACCCAAGCCATCATAAGAAGGTATATTACATGCCTCAGATATCACACAATGAACTAATTTGGTAATTCTTGCACATTTCCTTGTGGATACTTCACACAACCTATTCTATCAATTTTCCAACTCTTCTTCTGAATCTTAGGTACAATAACTATCACGCTACCAGGTAAACTTTCCTTATGTAGTAGGGTTAACCCGATCCTATTCCTTTACTATCATTTGATAGATATTATCTATATTACCTGTGCAATATTCTTCTCTAACTAGTTCTGTATATCTTACTCCTTCTGATGGATCCAAGGGAACAATTGCTCTCATATTATTCCCTTCAAATATCATGTGTATCTTATTTAGATTAATTATATCCATATTTTCAAAAACCTAATCAAGTCCAAAGAAATGGAGGATAGGGGTTACTGTCATCAACAATCTCTATCACTTTAAAATCAACGTTAGTGCGAACTCCTTCAATGTCCACTATTACACCTGGTAATATTCCTAAGGGGAAGATCTTTTGTTGATTTCCCATCCTTAACTAAATAGGTACCACTGTAGCTTTGACTTACCCATTAACTCCCATGTCTACTTCGTTAAGACATTAGCATCAGATACTAGATCGAGGATGACCTGATCCATCTCATATACTCTTATATGCACACTAAGCATCATCTCTCTTCCATTTCTATTTTGTCGACACAAATTATTGACTGCACACATCTCACTTTATAGTGCTTCTTTGGATGCATAGGAATCTATCAACTCATGAAGCCCTTCTACAACCTTTTGATATCTCAGTAATTTTATACAAGTATGGAGAAAAGACTTTAAAATACCTACTTGATTTTATGAATCTTGGTCATGTGTTGGAGGTCAATCCTATTGTTGGCTTAGTGGGGCTTGACCTAGGTTCAGAAGTGATTTAGCTAAGAAAATCCTAGTACTACTGGCCCTTTCGGCAACAGTGCGCAGAGCACAGATTGAGGTCTCACTCGAAGTAGTATGGGAGGGTGCTAGAACCAGGTTTCTACACCCTAGGGATGTCTGATATGAGGTGATTGTTACATGTTCCAACCCTTGCACTTACTGCGCTATGCACACCGTTGGGCACCCCATGCCCTGCAATACTATCTTTGCGTAGTTCCAGACACATTGTGACTCATGTTATTTACCCAATTCTTCCATAGTTAGGCTCTGTTAACTAATTACCTAGATTATTTCCATATATAAGCATTCATACAAGCATTTATCAATGGCATGCAATAAATGAATAGAGTAAGAGTACTACATAACATCAGAATACAAATTCAAGAACATATGCATAAAGTAAACTTCTCTTTTATTAACTTCCAATTTGAATTACAGGCCCGATTCCACCCTAAGCACTCAGCTGCAGGGGTCCACACACTCAGCTGCAGACTCTACTAGGCCTCTGCTCACTCAACTGTAGAGCTTCTTCCTACTACTATGACCCAGTACACTTCAGATTTAACTCTAACCTTGAACCATGCCTTCGCTATTCTATTTATCATCGACTGACTTTACAACTTAGAGCCTCACTCTATTTATACAATCCCATGGTCTGCGAACCATGGGTAGGCCAAAAAAACTTTACATTAAATTACAATATTCTAGGGCTGACAACCTTATGACTCCTCCTAGACTTCGCGCTCCGCGCCCGCAATTCGCGGAGTCTTACAATATACTTGACCAAACTTGGGCTTTGAGCCCAAAAAACATGTTGTGGGGGATCCCATGCCCAACATGCCCCCAACACAATCATAGTGACTCGTCCCAAGTCATTGTGCTGGTGCGGCGATCTTGGCACAAAGCCTCTCCAACTGTGCCTGTGCTGCGCAAAGGTCCGTAGTGCACTATTCTGCCATCTGCTGGATCTACTCTGCTCTTTCTACTAAATGCTCACTGTCAGGGGAAAACCCCTGTCTTAAGGCATGCATCGCTTTCATCTGTGCGAGCTTTCCTTCAATGTCGGTAGTGATGAGGAAGGGGTCATTAATCCAAGGCTAGACGTGCACTTTAAGTACAACCTCTTTTTGTCATGCGACATCCAACTATTCCTTCAATGCCTTCTCCTACTGTAGCTTTGCCAACTGTTGAGTCAGTTCAATTGTCTTCGTCATTCCATGCATACTTTCATACTACACTTGAAGCTCCCGCGACTCTATTTCCAGTCGCTGTATGGTGGGGTCCTCCTGTAAGGAAGTGAGGACTGCGAAGGATTCTTCCAAAAAAGTAGTACAAGTTTGCACTACCTGTCCTATTTCCTCTAGCTTGTTTTGGATAGCGCTAGTGAACTGTTCCCTAACTTTCAGGGGTGTGGATGAATACGCCTTTAATCACAGTCTGGAAATCTAAAGGTTTAGGTCCAGTTGTATCCTCGTTGCTTCCTCCTTTGCCTCATGGAATCCACTGGCCAATCTGTGAATTCACTCTCCTACTGGTAGATCTATCAGGACAGCCAATTCTAGGATAGTTCTATAAGCATCGTCCACCACTTGTGCCAATCCTTGAGTCTGTGCAATGATTTCATCACATTGTCAGCTAATTTGTTCCATATTGAGCTTTTGTTCACTCAATACCTATAGCGCATGACCTTCTCTGGTGTGGAGCTCAGCTATGACCCCATCCTGTAAATGGTACAAGGTTTCTCGCGGAAGGGTAGCCAGGTTTATGCTCAACCCCTTAATCCTACCCGCTGCAGCATGGTCAACTTCGTTCTTTACCACTAACGCACCCTCAAGGAACATGAAAGTGTTGGTCACACGGGTGCGCAACATCTGTTCCATCTCGAATGTACCTGTTGTGGCATATGGGGCCATCATTCCTGTCTGAGGAGGTTGCACCTGTAGTCCTTGTAATTGCATTTGTAGCGTCCCCAACACAGTATTCTACTCCACCATCACTTCTTAGAGCACGTCCTTAGTGACATCGCAAACCGTTTCGCCTATGCCAAAAAGATCTCCTTCTGTCAGCGTGATTGGGTCAATGGACATCTTGGATGCCTTCCTCTTCTTTCTAGGTACTGGTTTCTCAGGGACGCACGACCGTTTCAATTGTTGTAAGGTAGTTTTTGGACTTGTGTGCTCTTTGTCCAGGTTGATGTCCTCAGTCCCCTGCCCTGTGGATATTTCATGGCCCCCATCAGCCTCTTGTATGGGTGTTGTTGTTGTTTTTTCTGTCTGTGTTGTTGCTACTGCATCAACCGTCTTCTGTTGTGCGGCTGCTTCTTGTTCCTGGCGCCTCTTTTTGGCCAGTTGCGTGATGTGCAGCTTGGTGTCCTTTTTTCTCTGTTGGGCTATGGCCTTCTCCATTTTGGCCAAGTCTGGGGTGCGCCACTCCAGAGGCCAGGATTCCAATGTTGTGAAGATGGCATCGTTAGTAGCAATAAATGGAAGCTTTGTCCATTCCTTTGCTGGATCCTTCCGTGCTCGAACATGCATGTTGTGCATGTCCACTTTAAACTCTGCAAAGCTCTACAGAGTGGCATACACTATGGGAGACAGCTGTGGTCTTCTATTGATCCACATCTAGATGATCGCCTCCATTAGCACCCAAAAAACCTTGGCCGCGTGGATCTGCTTTGCATCCTTCATGGCCCAGAGAGAAGCATATTTCATGGCCTCAAGAAGGTCCTCATCGATAAGCAAGAACTGGCTATCTATTAGTAGTTTGCCTACTACCAGCACAATGGATAAGAGCAACCATGCATAGTGGAAGGTATTACCCTACTCTTAGGCCTCGTTGTAGTTTTTCATAAATTCCTCATAGAGGAACTTAGCCTAGTTGAACTGGACCCCCTCTATGCACTGCTTGGCCAGCATAACCACAGGCACTGGTACTTCATTGGCATCACACTTCCGCATTAATTTCCCGGCCAGGAGTTAGGTGGCTAAGCGCACACCTTTATCCTTGATACTCTCAAGTGCATAGCTGCACTTCTTCTTTTGTAGCTTGTATTTAGTTTTCATGGCTTCCATGAGAGCCAAGTCGCTGCTTTTACCAGCTCTTTCCACATGGTCCTTTCCCTTGCAGGGAAGCTGAGAAATCCTGTGAATAAGTTCCATCGTGATGGGAATAGGCTCCTCTAGCCATAGATACCCATCATGCACCAGGCACAGTAGCTTCTTGATGATGAAAATGGTGATGGGCGCGTAGTGAAAGTGGGGTATCCATTGTAGATGAAGTAACCTGACATTTTCCACGCTGCACAACCATTTTCGTGGCTCCAACGTCACCACTGGCCCCTCCAACTTCTGTTTCATCAAGCTTTCCATTGTCAGGTGTGGGAACTTCTCACTGTTTGTGAGGTCCCAATATTCGAACTTCAAGGTAGGCACTCGGCTGAGGGGCGGTCCTTGAAAAGTAATGTCATCGGGGAGGAGTAGGGTCTGGAGTGCACTCTTCGTGGCCTCTAGGTCTTTAGCTACCCTAACTTTCCATAACCGTGTTTCAGAAGGCATTAGTGGGACATCCACCTCCTCATCGTCTTGCGCCTATATTTAATCAATTAGAGCCTGTAATTCTTCCTCCTCTTCCTCTGATTCAATGGTGACGACTTTGCCTTTTTCTTCCATTGAAAATTTGTTGAATCGTGGATTTCTTGGGGATATGTGGATTGGTCCCATAGTTTACTTATATTTCTTTGGTCGCAGTGCCTGTGGCGATTTTGGGACTTCTGGCACAACTACCACATCTTTGGGCTCCTCATGGACCATATGGGGCTCTGCAAGCTCACTAGTAGTATCTTCAGTGAATAGTACTCCTGGTCTGGTAGCAGTCATCGTCTTTACACGCGATATGTTCTGGCGCATACTCAAAAGTGGTAAGAGTGCTCAGTGCTCAATGCTTGGTAATTGCTCAATTCTCAAACAACCAAGTGTTGTCTCGTGGTTAGCCTTGGGGATTTTATAGCATCTTTTGAATTTGAATTCAACCATTCCCCCCATTTTTGAGTCATTAATGCCTTCTTGGTGGTAGATCGTCCCAAATCTAGCTTTTAATTTGTGTTTTAATTGCCCGCTGCTCGCTCCTCTTTGTCTTAAATTGGACATCTTGTCATGAACAGTGACACCAACGGTCACTTCCCAGCCTATCCACGTGGCAGCGCAGCCCCCTCTATGCGGGCGTGACCCTTGTGACATGCCGCTCCTACGCGCAACCTCCTTATCGCGCAACTCCTTCATAGACTCTTTTATAGTCCCGCACTCTCTTTCAACTGCTTGGAGCGCTGAGACTATGCTCCCGACAGCTAGTCAGGTGGTTGCACCACCTGTGCGAGACTTCAATTCACCTTCCAACCTAGTTTGTGGGCCCTCCTCAATTATCTTCGTATAGTCAGCCCTGCACATTCGTCCCTATGCAGTGCGCTCCCCTGGTTCCTTTGTTTAGTAAGGTGTAGTCGCAGCCATGGTAGCAGGGTCACAAATTCTCGGTGACAATCTTCCAGTGTAGTAGCCTGGATGTTCGTATCTTGTATTGTTATTCTTACTTTATCAACGAGACATGCTTACATGATTTTGTCTTCCATTTTTTTGATCTCTACGTCCATTAACGTGCTTTTCTTCCTTAGGTGTACTCGATCTTCTTCAAGGCCACAAAGCTTAAGGTTCCTTTACTGAATGGCTTCCTGACTCCGCATATGTTCGCCCTCATGTAGCTGAATAATTCCTTCGTCTTGGTCCTCAGGTACTGTCCCATCTGTGGGAGTTATCATGTGAGGATTCCTTTCCTCCAAAATTTTGGTCTCGACTCTGCTCCTCAGTTTCGGAATCATTTCCATGCTCAAGTTTTTGCACATGGCCCTATAGGCCCATCGAACTACTAGCAAGCGCTTGTTCCAATCAGTTTGGATCATCTAGTGAAGCCTGTTCAGGACTTCACCTGCCTCACTGAATGCTTCCACATGGAACATTTGTTGTGCGCATCACCTTTCATGTTGTTGCATTCTGTTCCGATTTTCGATCTTGAGTCTGGGGTGTGCTTGTGCGAGCTACATAGCACATGTTTGTACCCATCAAGACAGGTGGGCACGCAAGTTGCTCCATCCTTTATGATTGACTCTTGTTCAAAACCGGGGGCTTCTGAACCATAGGTGCATCATCATTCTACATCTGTGCCAGTCCTCAAAATTTCCTTGATGTGTACCCCACCATCATGCAGGTGTTGCGCATAGTGCCCACTTCAATGCATCGAACCGTTGTTGTTCTAGTACTGCGCTTTCAAACTTTCTCAGGAATTCATCCACTGCTGTCAATCCATCATATGTCGATAGTTCTCTTTCCTCTATTGTTACGCAACACAATGATCTAATCATCATGTTGCAATTTAGTGTCGTTACTTCGTGCAACCGATTCTGCCATTGCTTTACCTCCTCGTCTGAATCTGAAGTGCAAGAGATTTTGTGCTCCCACGAGATCCTCACATCTACAGTCGGATTCACCCAAATCCTGGTCACATGTAGTTATCATGTAAATACAATCAAGATCATCATCACTATCATCATTGTGCACTGGTTCAGTGTAGCGTGATCCTTCAGCTAGGTCCAGTGGGACTACTACGTGTAGTGACTTTTTCTCGAATATCATTTTGTGTTTCTTCAGGTTGATGACTCCATTCATATCAGTGGCTTAATCTATTCCTAACAGCACGGGATAGGGATTGCTATCATCAACAATCTCTATTACTTCAAAATCCGCCTGCACGCTTGCGCCTCAATATCAACTGTTACCCCTTGCAACCTTCCCATGGGAAAAATATTTTGTTGGTTTGCCATTATTAATTGAATAGGGGACCATTGTAATGTGGGTCTGCCCATGCATTCCCATGTCCGCTTCAGTAATACATTCGCATCCAAACCCAGATCTAGAATTACCTGATCCATTTCATACTCACCAATCTGTGCAGTCAACCTCATTTGCTTTCTAGTGTGCAATTCATGCTTCCCCAATTTCCGGACTATGCGCAGTTCTCCTGACCCTACACACCTGGTGATCAGTTCCTGTAGTCCTTTAACTTCCTTGTTGTCATGCAGCAGTTTCATGCAGGTCTCTAGAAAGGTAGTGAGCATTGAAGGATCCATCCCTGGCTCTAGTTGATCCTTACTCCCTGAAGTGGAGGCCTCCGTGAGGCTCTTCTTAGCTTCCGTAAATGTCTCCTTTGTGTGTTCTAAGTCAAACTCAGTTTCCTTTGCAGGAGCCTTGTGAACTCACGTACTTTCCTTTGGTTGCTTCCATGTATCCTCTCCCATGGCGGTACCGCTTTTGAGCATCATGTTTACATTCGGGTCCTCTTTGTGTAGCTCAAAACTCATCATTTGTATATTATGAGTCGGTGGAGGTTGGAATACCCCTTTTTCGCGCATCCTTGTGATCAACATAGGATAGTCTATTATTTCATGATCGAACTTAGCACAATATGAACATGATATCCTCGTTGGGTTGGTACAATCACAGGAATAGTGCCCTGGTCCTCCACAATTGTAACAAATTAATTGTCTGCGGTCCCTTCCTGGTCCCATTCCATCGCATCCTTGACCTCGCCCCTGAAATCCAGCATGCGCCATCCCTGCATCTGGGTCAAGGGCTCACATTTCAGTCTGCATCCTATAAGTAGGGGTCCTGCTTGTAACTATGGCAAGTGCGCTCATCGTGGCCCACCAACCTGTAGAAATTACAAAACAGTGGTTTAGGTATCTGTGTATACTTCTGCAACAAATGACAATTATCCATCGTGTGTTTTCCTCCTATCTGACAGATTGCGCACCATAAAGCGGGTGCTGCACTCGGCCCTGCCTGTGCTTTTGGTCTCAATGGCATTGGCCCTCCTCCTACCAAGTAGTTCACAAACACTAGACAATGATCCTTGTCATGGCCCTGGCATTTGCATTTGATGAACCATACCTCCTCACACACCTCTGGCCGCAGTGCCCTATCCTGCTTCAAACTTTGCATTTCCAAACCTAGATTATGTAGTTGCGCGTGGATTTGTTGAACTCCCAACCCAGGGTCTTGTATCGTGGTCTCATATAATCTCATTTCCATTTCCAACGCTTCGGTCTGGGTGGAAAGTTTTTTTTTTGATAGCGTCATCCTTAAGTGCAGTGTCAGAGATGCTACAAACCATGCACGATGTTGTCCATCTGTCAACGTCATATTGGCTTCGCAGATCATACTCTTCAGTCATTGATCTAGATCCTAGTGAGTCTCACCCGGGAGCATCACGATTTCCTTAAACCTGATGATTGATTATGTTTCTGACTTTGGCCTGCTAAATTCCCTATTCAGCGCATTCTGGATCTCTGCTATCCCCACGTTTGGGTGGTCATTAGAGTGCTTGATATACCATGTTAATGCGCAATCCTGTGATGCGCTCACTAATGTAGCCTTCTTAATATTGTTGTCCGTAACACCTTATGCTTCCCATACTGCTCTTACCATGAACCAGAATTGGTCCAGTTCTTCATTCCCTACTCCTTTGAATACTGGTAGTTTGATCGCACTCACCATACTGAACTGTGGAGGCTATGGAGGTGGAGTGGGTGGCGATGGAGGTGAGGGAGGTGAAGCAGGTGGCGGTGTGGGTGGAAGTGGTAGCTGCGGAATGCGCTGCCTTATCAAACTGACCATGCTTCTCAGAGAGACCTTCGCGAACTCTTTCTCGCTCTCTTGCAAGGGTGAAATTAAGGGACTGTTTTCTAATTCTTCACTACTTTTGTATCTTTTTCCGCTCCATGTAGTCCCAAACATTAATGTATTCGCATGACCCTTTTTTCACACAATAGCATCTTAATCCAAGTATTCAAAGATTTAATATAATTACCTCGCGGTCCTTTGAGAAAGCATCACTCTGCCTTGATGTAGCTCACAGTCGTGTCTACCACAAAATCAATGATAAATCCCCCTATTACTTGGTCAAGCTAGTGGTCCACAACCCGCGCGATCTTATCTTCTGATGCTTCTAGTCTATGCACTAATTCCAGAGTCCACACTATCGGTTTTTCAAGCCTACACCTTCCTTGGCTGTTGGCTAACTTTGCAATCCACTCATATAGCTCAAAAGGAAAGAATGCAAAGTAAATCTCATGGATTTCCATATACACGTAGCGCTCCAACCACTTTTCCTTAGATACTTGCGGAGTTCTATTTTCCTGCGTCACGAACTCATTAATCTTCTTGTCCAACCACTCTTCAATTTCCTTCTTTGTTGGGTTCTAGTGGCACGACATCAGACATCCCTTATATAGATCCTAGTCCCGGCAACAGAACTATTTGTTGGCTTAGTGGGGCCTGACCTAGGTTCAGAAGTGATTTAGCTAAGAAAATCTCGGTACTACTGGCCCTTTCAGCAATAGTCTGCGAAGCGCGGACTGAGGTCTCACCTGAAGTATTATGGGAGGGTGCTAGAACTAGGCTTCTGCACCTTGAGGACGTCTGAAATGAGATGATTGTTACACGGTCAAACCTTCGCACTTACTGTGCTACGCGCATTGGCGGGCACCCCGCGCCCTGCGATACTCTCTTTGTGTAGTTCTAGCTGCAGCGTGACTCATGTTATTTACCAAAGCCTTCCTTATTTAGGCTCGGTTAGCTAATTACTTAGATTATTTCCACATATAAGCATTTATCAATGGCACGCAGTAAATGAACAGAGTAAGAGTAATGCATAACATCAGAATACAGAGTCAAGAACATATGCATGGAGTAAAATTCTCTTTTATTAACTTCCAATCTCAATTACAGACCCAACTCTACCCTGCACACTTAGTTGCAGGGGTCCACACACTCAGTTGCAGACTCTACTAGGCCTCTGCGCACTCAGCTGCAGAGCCTCTTCCTACTACTATGACCCAGTACACTTCATATTTAACTCTAACATTGAACCATGCCTTTGCTATTCTATCTATCATTGACAGACTTTACAACTTAGAGCCTTTCTCTATTTATAGAATCCCATGGTCTGCAGACCATGGGTAGGCCGACACAAATTTACATTAAATTACAATATTCTAGGGCAGACAACCCTATGACTCCTCCTAGACTTAGCACTCCACTCCCGCAATTCGTAGAGTCATACAATATACTTGACCAAACTTGGGCTTTGACCCTAAAAACATGCTGTAGGGGATTCCATGCCCAACACCTGTGTCGAAGCTTGATTCTGTGCAGAAGTAGATGACACGTCACAACTAATTTTCTACTTTGGTTGTGCACAGGAGGTCAAAGCTCCAACATCCATAAAGATTTGCTTTGCTTCCATAAATATTTCTCTCCCCTTATGAATATCAAAAACATGAACTTTCTCAACAATATTTCGAACCCATGTACTTTCAAATTATTTCTTCTCATTTTCTTTATCACTTATGGTCACAGCTCCACTTCTAGTGACAATACTAATTCGAGGTTCATCGGCCCTCCTTTCAGTAGTCATCATTGAATATTTCATGTCAGCTCTTGATTCCTTTTTTCTTGCTTCTTTTCCATAAGTACAGGGCATTCTTCAATTACATAGTCAAAGGATTTACAGTACTTGCATCTCATTGTAAGGTTTTGATGATCTCTTGCAAAATGACCTGCCTAACTGTAATTATAGCAAATGATATGTCCACATCTTTAACTAGGTCCAGCACCTCGACCACTGCACTATCCACTTCCTTCATGTCCATGTTCTTCTGGTTTCTTTCTATAAGTGTCAACACTGCACTCCATCATTAGTTCATAAGCTCGACAATTATTCTCATCATGTCCCACTGATTTATAGAATTTTCATTATAGGTTCCATGGAGTCTACACATATTTATGTAATAGGTAAAAATCTTATGAGTGATGTTGCCCTATGGTCTTACATATCTTCCACCATAGGCTAGATCCTTCATTTAAGGGATTCAGTGCCCCACTATCCATGTAATCCATAAAGATAGGACATTTTTCTTTAGAATGGCCCTATGATTTGCACTTTGTGCACCATACTTCTTCTCTGACTTCTTTTATTTTCTTGATATATTGTATCTGTAGGGTTAGGTTCAACAACTAACTCTAAATATGTTGCATACCTGCATCAGTATCTGCAATAGGTGAAGCTTCCAACTTCATCACAATCTACAGAGCTTCAACTTGGCTTTTTATCTTTGTTGCATCAATGGTTGTCTGATATGCGGTAACAATGAAACTATAAATCATTCTTGATGTTGCTATGGAGATATTTTGAAGCTCACTTGATCCAACAATTCATTAAATATATGATCAAATTCCCAAATAGACTCAATAGATTTCTGTTTAATTTCTTTTAACTTAGTGATGGACTGTGACTCAGACTTCAACTTCTTAAATTCTCTTATCACCACTACTTAATATCTGCAAATGTTCTAATATGATTGTTTGAATACTTCATATACCATGTTAATGCTCTATCTCAAAGTGCCATAATGAGTTTCACTTTGTTTATATGTTCATCACTAATCTGTTTCGCGGTCCATACATCTTCACATAAAAACCAAAACTATTTTGGATCCTCTGATCTAACGCCTTTGAAAATAGACAACTTAATATCATCAACCATATTTCTTCTTGGAGGGGGAGGGGGATGAGTAAGGGGAGGGAGATGG
>APFE030780455.1:29410-69460 GCA_000404065.3 Pinus taeda
GGGGAGTAGGGGGGAGTAAAAAAACACCCTGGTTATTATTGGATGATGTCTTTTGTGAACTCTCTTGGTTTGGAAGGTGAATATTGTAAAGCTACCTCATGCTTATTAGGGTGTCTATCTTCTCTTTCACTTTTAGATTCACTCAAAAGAGGAATATATTTAGTCTTTACAAAGGTATTTGGGTATTTTCCATGAGCTCTCTTTTTGGTATCTATTCTATATCTCTTTCCACTTCAAGTTGTTCCAATCTCTTGCTAATATTTATTCTCTTTTCTTCAAAACATAAGTAAACTAATAATTTGGCTGCATCCATAAAACTCCCTTTTCACATAGAAGCATCTTAATCTAAAGTTTCAAAGATTTTAAATACTTACCTTGTCGTCCTTTGAAGAATCGTTGTTCTACATCACAGTAGGAGACAATCGAGTCTACTACGAACCCAATAATAAATCCTCCTAAGATGCTATCAATCCAGAAATAAACAACCCTTGAAATCCTATTGTGAGTGATTTTGAGTCGCTATATTAGTTCATGGGTCCACACTGTAGGTTCTCCACCTTTAAAATAGGCTTTTCTTCAACCTTGATATCCACTTGTACATTTCAACAAGAAATGATGCGAAGAAGATTTTGTATTGATTTGTAAAAATATATCTTTGTAACCAAAATGCGGACTTCAGACAAGGGTTTTTGTTCTCTTGATCTACAAATTATGGCTCCTTTGATTCTAGCCAATCTTGAATTTCCTTATAAGACGGATGCCACATAAACATATCCATCAAACAGATCCTAGTCTTGACAATGGAAAATTTTGTTGGTTTGATTTGGGTGACCCAGGTTTGATCTATATTGCACACCAACCAAACCTTAAATCACTGGCCCTTTTGACAATAACCTGCAAGCAGATCATAGTCTCACCTGAAGTGACTATGGGAGGCTGCAAAACTAGGTATTTGCAGCCTTAAGGGATGATACAATGTGGTATTATTATGTTTTCTTACACTTAATGTGACGCAGGAAAGTGTTCCCTCTACGGACAGAGGCAACCCCTCTATCCCTAGAGTGGGTCTATTCACAAACAAGGACAGATCAGCAATATCTTTCCTTAAACAGTCATAGTTGGAGGCTTACCTCAATTGGTGGTTGATGGAGTTCCGTTGCGCTGCTCTAGCTTCTGCTTCCTTCTCCTAATGAGTGATCAACTTGAAACAATGCAAAGGAAATACAACAAAGCACATAATCGAAAAACAACAATGATCTGTTTACTCACAAAGTCAAGAAGTCATGAGCTATCAAGTAAATTACATACAAGACATAGGAAAACATCATTGATTGTATTAATAATGAAATAAGAGTAAGCTTACAACCAAACTCTTGACGTCACAAGCCTTCTCAGAGGGATCCCGCCATCATGTTCTTCAAGCATTCACTCTTTGAAGATGGATCTCCCAACATACAAGATCTATCTCACTCATACGTTTTACACAAGATTAAGGGCACTTCACAACCTTCCACAAGCTATCAACAATTCCACACTTGTCACACTCACACCAGCTATCTAACAAACTCACAAGCACTAACAACACTACTCAAATAGCCAACTATCAGAAACTAGCAATGCATAGCAATGGTGAGAGTTTAAATAGGAGGAGGAGTTTCCATGAAAGGTGGAAGAGTGAACTTATCCCAAAGGAAGGTAGCACAATTGATGGAACTATCATGCCAGAGAAAGGAGAGCGATACAAACTATACCAACAACCAGGTCTAGAGTCATATGGAAGGCCAACTGTTGGATCAAATTCGCCCAATATGGATCATCACGGGGGCATAACTGAGCTATAGTGCTAACATCGCTAGTGATCAATGTAGCTAGTTAGATCATCGTTAAAGATGATAAGTAACCTCATGCTGGGACATGTAATTGGACCATCACAGGAATCAGATGTACTTCCACGCCGACAGCGCAACTGGACTATTTATGAGCACCCTTCAGCACATATATTTAGACCATAGTCATGTTGAGGCAGATAACTTAGGAAAAGTGGGTCATTTGGCAGCACAAGAGAGCATTTAAGCATGTTTGACTTGGACACATGACACAGTAGAAGGATTGGAGTGAAGACAGTGAATTACTGTGTAATAGATGCCCCCTAAAGTATGAATCCCGAGAGAGTGGGAGGGGTGAAATGCTTTACGAAACTGACTGAGCTGGAACACCATCTAGAAGAACCTACACACAGATATCTCTGATAATGAAGTACATGTAGTCTAGGCATGGGTGCAACCATCCAAAAGACATATGAACTAGGTCTATGGTATGGAAGTAGCCATCCAACTAATAAGACCATGATAATAATAAAGGGATGGTCACAACCATCCATGAAGACTCAGGTATGGTCGCAGCCATCCATCTATGAGTCATGTAATCACAAACAGATCCACGTAGCCCGAACATAAGTAACCTGAGTTCAAGGTCTTGAACACATCCGATATTAGTACAAATTCTAGCATGCAAATAGATGTGCTAAGGTCGAGCATGATAGAAAGTCGTTTGATTACTGGTCAATGAGGAAAACTGTTAACAAGCGCGAGAGAAACCACCAATAATGCCAATGGTTCTCAAGGTACTATCTAGCACAATCGACGAAGTGTGGAAAAGGAGCTGAAGTCGAACACTTGTGGAATCATCCAATCGACGACTAATGATGAAAGTCGACTGTCAGGTGCGAAGAAATTGCCAATGGGGCATGCAATCTCTAAGGTACCAAACGAGATCTCTAGATCAATCTCTTGGATAATGAGCTAATGTCGATAGGAGATGACCCGTCGTAGGAGGGCCATAATGTTCCCCCATCAATGACACGAGATAAGGAACAAGCAGTAGATGGCGAAACAGAGTATCAGAGGAGAAGGCAAGGGTGTAGACTGCAGAAGGATTATACTCTTGAACATATCAGCGACACGACTCCGGAGGGTGGCAGCATTTAGATACCAAGGGATCAGAGGCATGATGGAGACGACGTGAATCAAATGGAATGAGGCTAGATGGCAACCCAAACTTGCGGAAGGCCAACTGACGATGTATGGATGTCCCAACCCGACAAGAAGCAAAAGTGTCGACTGCCAATGATGATTTCCAAATTTTCCCCACCATTTCTGGCGAGTACCCGTATTATTTTTGAAAACAAGCTTGAAGGGGATAGCATATGCTTGTAATATAAGTTCGACCATTGGTCGAATCCAACCTAGTAATGGTTTAACGAGCCCTAGGAAGGAGAATCTTGAGTCTCATCATGGTGACGAGTCTAATGTCATCAAGGTTCAATATTTAATGAGTCCGACATAGGTAAAACTTGGAGTCTTTTTCATGTTTAGAGAGTTTGAAAATGACACGGAAAATAAATCTCTAAGGGGGGTCCTTTTTCATAGATTTGTGTCTCTTGAGCCCGAAAAAGTATAAAATGATACTCGAAAGAACCTCTTGACCATTATGATCAAGGGGTACCTTTCGTGATTATCGACTTCGACCCAAAAAAGTAGAAAAGTGATCAAAATCACGTCGTTTCATAACCAATAACGAGCTTGAAATGACAAAGGTCCAGTAATCTTTTCACATTTATACGGTCAGAAAAAATCTTAAAGAAGACTGCCATTTTTATTCTCTTTAACGAGTCAAAAGAGGAAAAATACTCGGCAATATTTTCATATTTAACGAGTCAGAAAAGAGCTTAAAGATGACTCGTCCTAGAGGAACGAGTGGTATAAAGGTTAGCAACTGGTTCCAGAAATGGTGGAACTGCTCAAAACATGTAATGGTTAAGAGGCTGGCTAATAAAACCACTCGTCGCTGCGGTTCCTCAGGAAAGGAAAAATAACCAAGTGAAAGCACATGATTAGCCAAAGAGATGGTGGCAATGGAATGAAACAACCAAGGCTCATCTAGTAGAATTGAGCGGATAACAATGGCAATCACGAGCTGTAAATTAGGTATGGGTTCATTTTTACACATGCTTGAACCATGGAGAGCTCTGCTTGGATTCAGTTTCATGTTTACACAAGCTTGAAATGAAAAACTATGCTTGTTATAAGTTCGCATGCCCCCAGCATAATGACGCAACTCGAGGTACATTTCCCCCAAGCTTCATTGCATTCAACGAGGTGGATGGAATGAAGGTTCCCATTCGATTTCTTGGAAAGACTCGACATGGATTTTATGAGATCTTAATCAAAGACTCGATTTGGAAAGGGGAGTTGTTTCATTTTTTAATGAGGTTGACATAGTGAAAAAGAACTTTCCTCAAGACTCCTTGTTTCATTTTTTAAAGAGCTTGACACAAGGTCAGGAACCATGCTCATAACCCTTGTTTCATTTTTTAACGAGGTTGATATAAGATCAAGAAATTTCCTCAAGAATCCTTGTTTCTTTTTTTAACGAGCTTGACACAAGACAAGGAACTGTGCTCCAGGATCCTTGTTTCATTTTTTAACGAGGTTGATATAGGAAAAAACTATCGTCGTGACACCTGCTCATGGGCCATACGAGAACAGGGCTCCTAAGAGGTCTCCACGGGATAGAAGAAACGCACTCTGGGAGGAATACATGTCATGAGGCACTAATGACAGATCGGGTTCCAATGCCCCCAGTACATTATGTATGAGACTATCAGCATGATCATCAGCAAAGGTGGAGACTGAATAGGTAGCCACATAATTGACCTGTGGCAAGGAAGGTACTGCTTGCGAGCAAGAACCAATAGGGGATGACGACTGCACAGGAGGCACCGAGGGACTAAAGAATGATAATTGATCTATGGTCACCATTCTTCCATCATGTGGAAAACAAATCACGTAGAAAAGTGAAGAGACAAGGGCCCCCATGGCATAAATATAGTCATAGCCAAGGAGAAGACTGAAATCTAAAGCACCTTGGACAACCATAATGTCTATATAGAAGGTTTTTCCCCCCAAAGTGACAGGAAGCTTCGAGAGGATCCCTAAAGGTTGACTGGTTCCTCCGTCAGATGCCAACAGATTCTGTGTGACTAGCACAAGTTGTGGGAAGCCCAAAGCTTGCCAAGTAGTGAAAGGCATAAGACTAACAGACACACCCTCATCCAAGATAGTGCCAAGTACTGCCTTATCATAGGCATGTACTATAATCTAGAAAGGCACATAGGATGGAAGGCAGAATGCAGTCAAATGACTCCAGTCGAAGGAAATGACTGAACTACTTAGTGGGGGAATCGTATGATTGCCCCCGTTCTCTACAGGAACCGAAGAAGGACTCTCTAAATCAGCTGGGATAAGAGTGTCGTCCTCAGAATGAGGAGAATCTAATGAGACGAGAAGAACATGAGCATGATGCTCTTCCGAAACAGAGTGATCAACAGGTCGTGAACCCAAGTTGACACTCTCTCCGACCAATGGTTGGTCCAGAATAGGCTAAGCATAGCCAGGTTCGGAAGGAGGAGGAAGGACAAGAGAAGAATCGAAGTCAATCTCTTTGTCGATGGGGAGAGGGTCTGAAGAGAGCCTCTGATAACTAGCAGGAAGTTGGGGTGAAGAAGCTGTAAGACTTTCCAAAATGGCGGAAGCTTTATCCATGAGTGGACAAAGGTGAAGGGGATGGTTGCCTTCACATAGCCTACAAGGGAATCGAATCTTCCCTTCCTTCTTACCATTTCCAGTTGATAGGGTGGCATCATCATGAGCTTCAGAGGATGATAAGGGAGGAGCTGGATCATGAGACCATACTTCTAAGATCCTAAGAATACCAGGACAATCACGAAGAAGATGGTCAACCTTTCACAATTTACAAGGAAACTTAACCTTCCGCAGAGGAGCAGAAGGTGTTTCGATCTGAGATGTACTCAGAGAAATAGTTGCACAGGTGGCCTTGAATTTATTGGGCTTCTTCTTATTCTTCTTAGTCTCCTGGTTACTAGATGTGAAACTTTCAACAGGCAAAGGAGAAGAGGAAGAGGAAGAAACAGGGGAAGAAGGCGTAGGCTCAACCTTGGAATCAACATGTCGTGGTTCAGACAAAGGAGACGGTGGAATAGGAGTCATGACACTCGGGACCACTGAGGTTGAAAACAACCAAATGGGGAAATTGATGGTTAACCCAGGCAAGGATAGTGTTGCCATATACGAAGCACCAACATTTCCAAAGGAGGAAATGGACTAGGATTCCCATCTGGGGAAAGAACTTGGCCAGTAGACTTGGGAAATGTTGCCATCAGGAACAAGCCTAAAAACACTCAAACTGTAATGAAGAACTCTAACTTTTACCAGGAATATTTCATGGGAAAATAAATTTTATGACACAGGAACAAAACTTGACCTTTTCATGTTTCAAGAGTCGAGAAAAGGACAAAAAGGTGACTCTATCTCTTTCGAGGTTTAATGAGCTTGAAAGGACAAGTGCTTAGATGGACCTTTTCTTTTAAGGAGTCCAAAAAGGAATGAAAGTGACTAATCTGGAGAACTAGGCAAAATGTTTACCAAACAACCCATAAAACTGCATATACACCTTGGCAGTCATATGAAAACCAAGGACTTTCCCTACAACAGTCAATCTTCCCGAATGCTGTGTTCAGTGCGTTATGGGTTGCAAGGCAACAGACAGGGCTTGCTAAGGATAAAGGATGATAACCTAGTGGGGTCTCCCAACATATACTTGACGGTACATGGGAGCATAATTCCGTACTATACCACTATTGAGTCACAAAAGGAGGAATCACCCAACCTTGAGTGCAAACAATAGTGACTAGGTTTAACGACGCCGGAGCATGTCTCTAGCCTAGACCTCTAAATAGTGTGCATTATGTTCCAATGCGTTGTTAGGTTTATTCAGTTCATTTTAAAGTTGATCTTGAATTATGTTTCAATTTCTAGGCCCTACTATATGTATATCAGAAACCTAGGATGCAGCTAGAATGAGTAAAACATCTTTCATTTCGATGAAGACCTACCTACAGAAAGGTAGAGAGTTCATTCCCAAACCAAGACAAGTGAATGCAAACACTAATAAACACAATGCATCAATACACTAATCTCACGATGCATCGATACTACTAATGAAAAATTTAAAATTTGCTTTCCAGTTTCTCAAACATGAAAATTCGTAATGCAAATGTACTTTCACTTTCGTATGCTAAATGAATGTAAACTTTTGATTTTCTTTTTGTAAACAAGAAAGTGTGAACCGATCGATCCAAAAAATTGTGATTTATGCTTGGTAGTGAAGAAATCGAATCAACATAAAAAATTGGTTCAATAATCGACACTAAAAATCAACCAGAAACAAGCAGTGAAAAAGCCTCAAGAAAATCAATAAGACAGTTATGGATGAACCTTGAACAGACAAGTAACCCAAGCAAACAGTTTCTCGACGAAACTTCTAAAGGGCTAGGTTGGTCTAAAAAACACAAGACTCACTCAAATGAAATCAAAGAGACAGTACCCTAACCAAAAGCATTTAAAACAAGCTAATGAGAGACAAGAAACAACAGGGGATAAAAAAGATTGATGAATTCATGAGGTAAAAAGTTGTAAAAACAACTTTACAGGAATCATCGCAAGTGTTACACTAACAACTAGAGATGTCATCGCTAAAGTAGATACCATCGCTAGTGATGGATAGGCAACTAGAGATGTCAGCACAAGTTTTACACTGACAACCCGAGATGATCGCGAAAATACACCTATTTTCCATGATGATGTGATTTTGAGAGTCGTCGCGGGAATTAAACTAGCAACCCAAGATCATCGCAGGTGAAAATCTATAAAGTGTGATGGCATCGTGATTGTTAGGCATTTTTCCACGATGATGTTCAAAAACAATGACAAATGAACAAAAACTCCCAAACAAGAACTAGTTAATCCAACAGACAACAGAGGGATTTCCCAGAATGATCTAGGTAACCCAAAAGACTGATAATTAATCCCCAAAATTCAAAAGAGACCAAATCAAAATAAAAAAAAGAGCAAACAAAGGAAGAAAAAAGGCCAAGCTCCCCAACGGAGTCATCAATTTGTGATGCAGGAAAGCGTTCCCTCTGTGAACAGAGGCAACCCCTCTAGCCGTAGAGTGGGTCTAGTCACAAACAAGGACATATCAACAATAGCTTTCCTTAAACAGTCATAGTTGGAGGCCTACCTCAACCAATGGTCGATGGAGTTCCATTGTGCTGCTCCAGCTTCCACTACCTTCTCCTACTGAGTGATCAATCTGAAACAATGCAAAGGAAATACAACAAAGCACATAACCGGAAAACAACAATAATTTGTTTACTCACAAAGTCAAGAAGTCATGAGCTATCAAGTAAATTACATACAAGACATAGAAAAACATCATTGATTGTATTAATAATTAAATAAGATTAAGCTTACACACTCTTGACGTCACAAGCCTTCTCAGAGGGATCCAGCTAGCATGTTCTTCAAGCATTCACTCTTTGAAGATGGATCTCCCAACATACAAGATCTTTCTCACTCATAAGTTTTACATAAGATTAAGGGCACTTCACAACCTTCCACGAGCTAGCAACAATGCCACACTTGTCACACTCACACCAGCTATCTAACAAACTCACAAGCACTAAAAACACTACTCCACTAGCCAACTATCAGAAACTAACAATGCATAGCAATGGTGAGAGTTTAAATAGGAGAAGGAGTCTCCATGAAAGGTGGAAGGGTGAGATTATCCCAAAGGAAGGTAGCACAATTGATGGAACTACCATGCCAGAGAAAGGAGGGTGATACAAACTATGCCAACAACCAGGTTTGGAGTCATCTGGAAGGCTGACTGTTGGAACAAATTCGCCCAATCTAATCATCGCGGGGGCATAACTGAGCTATAGCGCTAACATCTCTAGTGATCAATGTAGTGAGTCAGATCATTGCTAAAGATAATAAGTAACCTCATGCTGGGACATGTAATTGGACCGTCAGGGGAATCAGATGTACTTCCACGCTGCCAGTGCAGCTGGACTATTTATGAGCGCCCTTCAGCACGTATATTTAGTCCATAGTCGCGATGAGGCAGATAACTTAGGAAAAGTGGGTCATTTGGCATCACAAGAGAGCATTTGAGCATGTTTGACTTGGACACATGACACAGTAGAAGGACTAGAGTGAAGACAGTGACAAATTACTGTGTAACACTTAATATTCATAAAACACTTCACCGCATTCCTTTAGTCACATAAACATATAAACCCATAATCATCATTGCGCTGTAATAAAATGCAACTGTAATAAATTGCTACTCTATAATAGATAATACAAAAATATACACATGAAGACACCAATTTTACCATGGTTCATCCCAATTTGGCACTACATCCAAAAGAACTATTTCTTATAATAATAATTCTCTTATAACAAACAGTTCTTGACCTGTGCACTAAGCTGCTGGTCGTTTGTGCACTTAGCTACAGACTCAAGCCTCTAGACACTCAGTTGCAGAGCCTCACCTTCTTTCCCAAAACCACATATCACAATAGTACAACCATTCAATTGAAGATGTGATGTCTCTCTTCTTTATTTTTTATCCCTATATATACCATTACATCGAGGGATATATCATCAAAATACCATGGTCGATATACCATGGACTCCCTAAAACAATCTACAATGGTCTGAAAACCATTTATCGTTTACAACATTACATGTGTTTTATAATAAGGAGGGGCTTCAACCCACTCCAATGCCCTTATATCGTGCACCATATTCCAATTGCTTTGCTTCACAGTCTACTTTTCACTCAGCTTCTCTACTACGTGGTCCACTTAGCACTCTATTGCACTCGCCACTATGTGTTCTTCTCCTCAAAATATAGAGTCTTTACCAAAATTTCAGCCAAGTTCTGTTGCGTCAACAAGATCTTCCAATGAGACATGAAAATTTGGTTAGTTTGGACTTATCTCCATTAGCCTAGTTTCCAAATCTTCTTCCTCTGTATCTTGAGTCTTAGCGTTTTTAGATGAGGGTGCATCTACCATCTTGGTATCTCCAATCTAGCGCAAGAGCCTCTTTTATGCTTTATCTTTAGGTGTCAGAGTCTCAATCTCCATCTTTGTATCAAGAGGCCACGCTTCAATGTCAACTTTCCATTCCACCTCAGGTTTAGACTCAAGTAATTAAGTTGAAGCCTTTTTCTCTTCTCTCCTTTGAGAAATGAAACCATGAGGAGCATAGTCCAAGACCTCTCCTAGGTTGAATTTCATCTCTTCGAAAAATGCCTCAACTTCCTTGAAGGCCTGACTAAAATTAAGAACAAAAGGCAGCACAAACATTCCTATTTTAAACAGATGTCCCTTCTTTGTAGGGAAAAAATGAAGTTGATCTGTATATAGACTTTGCCTAATGAATTCTAAAGGAAATATCCTCATAGACATGAAAACAGGTAGGTGGTAGCCAGGGAAGGTCACACCCATAAATTATAATCTTTTTGTGGTCTTCAAACAAATACCAGTCCCCTAACTTGGTGCCCTTACTAAACTGGAGGAGTTCATTCTGCTGGGGGAGAACTCTAGGATGAGACACACCATGAATGATCCTATATGAAATGGCCATATAGGTGGAGATGAATTGTGAATAGTTCTATGAGTCTATTTTTTTTCTAATAGCAACATCCCAATTAAAGACTAAGTTTCTCTTCTTGTCCCTAGAGACCAAGTTTAGGCCCAAACATTCAAATTCTTCAACATGAGAGTACACAAATAGATAAAATAACAAGGAGTAGTATCTAAAGTATGAAGTGGTGCATTTGGAATGTGATGGCCTCAAAGAAGTAAGCTAGAATGTTAAGCACAGAGCTAGGTTGTAGAATTTTCTTAAGGAAGACCAAGGTGGCTTTGTTAGATATATTGGCATCCTATTCTCCTAGCAAGTGAGTAATGATGTAGAAGATAGGTGCAACGAGATCTAAATAGAGGGTGATGGGGAATCAGTCAGCAATAGGAAAATCTTCTAATCAAGGAGCTAGGATTATTTTCAAGAAGGGTTGCTACTTAGTGGTTGGGAGACTAGAATAATAATACATCAGGGTGGTGTTAGTGAACTGTAGAAGGTCAGGGGAACAAGGGTACACCAATGCTCTCTGAATTAGCTCTAGGGTGATTTATAGGATTTTGACCCCCTAAAAGGAAACAAAGTAATTATTCTTTTCGATAAAGGTTGTTGCTAACCATGAGACAAACTCTGTTAAGTAATGCACAGAGGGTACAATCTGGTAGTACAACCCTGAGATCACCACTCAGAAAGGGTCTTCCCCTTGACATAGTTTCCAAATAGGTGAAATCAGAGTTCGGCCAAGTTGTAGGAGAAGACTGAGTCTACAATTTGCGCTTCCATGTCCATGAAGGGGTCAAGACTTGATGAAGGCTTGGGCTCACGGGTTTTTGGAGCCCTTGGTATTTTTTAACACATTGAGGCTGTCATTTTTTTATTCAAATTGCTGACCTATGAAAATCATGGAGTACATGTGAGAAAGCTACTTGGTCTTCACAACGGAGGCCAAAAATGACACTGGGATGAGATGTTGAGATGATGAGGTGTTTTAAGAACATTCTTTGCATGTTTCAGGTGAGAGGAGCACCAGGAAGTAGTGAATAAATTTTAAAAATTCCAACGGAAGAGGACTTTTTATAAATAGTGGGTCCAACTTTCGGGTGATGTCATGATGATGTCATGGAGGAGGGACATGTGTCATGACGGGATTCAACGATGGTGGGTGGAATGGTGGACAAGCGCTAGGGGGAGAACATGAGTTACCATTGAAAATTTGAAATTCTACCTTTCTCCATGAATCATAGTGTCAGTGAATGAAATTTACCTGATACTGTGGTCCCCACCCCGCTCTGGAGGTCGAAAAGTGGGAATACAAACCTATCCACCTCCCCCCAGAATTAATATTCACGATAGGATCAAATTTTGAATAGTTAACTTTGTAAGGGTGGAGAATTTTAACGTCTGGGCAGGTCACTCCTCTGGACAACTTTCGAAAGGTAGCAAGGATGAGATGAGTGGTGATCCACCTAGAAGATATGTGATATTTAACTTTACCTTTATTCTGAGGTCCCAAGGTCTGATATGAAACATCAAAACCTCTCATTTTCCACCACGTGTCACAGGGGTAAGAGAGAGAATAAATACTTTTAGGCCTATGAAATCTCTTATTTTCCTTTGATTTGAAGTCTTCTCCCTTTTCTTCTGGTACTTAAGCTCTTCTTAGGTCCCCCCTTTCAAAAATGAAATATGTTTCCTTGTCTGATGAAAAATAGGGCCTCCCAAGAATGAATGCAAGGTGGGTAGAGTAGGTGACAACATAATCTCCAATTGGGGATAATGTATTGGAAGAAATGCATTTAGAACCTGCAGATTAGTGTCTTCTCTCCATTGGGCATGGATTCATTTTATTCAGGTACATAAAATAAAAGACACAAACATAAATAAGTGAAAGTATTACTGATATTTTACACTAGCTCACCATTATATACAATGGGTGAGAAATTGACCTCTCGGTGTTGGAAGTAAACTTTGAGGAATTTCTCATTTACAAGCAACTCAAGCACTTCACCCTCCAAGTTTTCCAGCAAGAAAGTATTGTTTCCTTTTGTCTTAGCAATCTTGAAGGGTACAAACCATAAGGGATCAAATTTTCCATGTTTCCCTTTGCCTTCTCTTCTTACATCCCACCTAAGCACAAGATCTCCATTCTATAGCAGTTTGACCTTGGCCCTTCTTTCAGAAAGATCCTTCATCTTTTCTTGGCATTTGACCAAGTTCTGAGTTACTTCTCCCCTGGTTTCTTGAATTTCTACAAGTTGGATGATTATCCTAGCTAGAGAATTGGGCTCCCCTCAACATCTTGCAGCAGTTTATCCACTGGCATTGCTAGTTGCATGGGAAAAATAATAGCCTTCCCATACACTAATTCAAATGGAGACTTACGAGTCAACCTCTTAGTCGTCACTCTATTTTCCCATAAGGAAAACTTCATTTGTGAATCAAAATTTTTATGATTTTCTGATATGTTCTTTTTCAGGATTCTCACAAGAGTCTTGTTGGAGGATTCAGCCAATTCATTGCATTGTGGGTAATAAGTAGTAGAGTGACCCATAAGGATGTTGTATTTCTGGAAAAAGCTCAAAAACTTGGCGATTGTCTAAGATTATCTTCCTTGTGAACCCAAATCTGGAGAGAATGTTCTCTTCCATGAATTTTATGACAACTACATTAGTTACACTCCTGGCTGGGATAGCCTCCATCCACTTAGTGAAATAGTCAGTTGCAGTCATAATCCATTTGTGTTGACCACTGGATGGTGGGTGTACTTCTCCAATAAATTCCAATCCCCACTTCTAAAGGGCTCTTCCACAAATATAGGGATCAAGGGGAAAGGAGGCAGTTTGTTTTTTTTAAGCAAACCCTTGGCACTTTTTATAGGCTCTCACATAAGAATAGACTTCACTTAACATTTTGGGCCAATAAAAACATGCCTTGAGTATTTTATGTGTTGTATATTTCCAACTGTAGTGGCCCCCACAAGTGCAACCATGAAATTCATCAATTCCTTTGTAAATCTCTTCTTCAACCAGGCACAATAGCAAAACACTCACATGGTCCTTTGAATACAACTAGCCACCTAAAATGAAATTTTTTGGGTCTGGAGCCTCATGGCATGGTATTTACCCTTGTCAAAATTTATTGGGAATTTTAGGAACTAACAAGTAATAAACTAAGTGTTTGTACCAATGGGATATGATAAACTTCATTTGGATTTTCTAAGTTGGGCTCTCGACCTATTGTTTCTCCTCTTCACCTATGTTTCTCTTTTCTCCCTCTAATATAAAATTAATTCTGAATGCTTGGAAATTAGATTCAGACATCATCTTAGATAGCCCCTATCCCTTTATCAACTTAGTAGGCTTGATTTCCCAGTCGTATTCTTGGATCTTGGAAATCCATCTACCCCTCTTGCCTTCATTATCTCCTTGCACAAGAATATCTTTCATAGAGACTGTGGGAACATAGGCTATCATTTTTTACTGCAACACATACACTCAGAAAGGTTTCAAGGCTTTTACTAAGGCATAAGCTTGTTTATCCATTATTTTATATTTTATATTGACATCCCTTAGAACTTGGCCGAAAAGTTCCACAGGTTGTTCTTACCCATCATTATGCTCTGCAATAGAACATCTGCCATTGTATCAGGGGAGGAAAAAGAAAATATAAAAAAGGGTATCAGATAGTCCGGACTAACTAACATAGGTGCTTCAACTAAGGCCTTTTTGATCCCAAGGAATGATTCTTAGGCTTCCAGGGTCCATTTTACCTCCTTGTTATTCTTCAACATCTTAGTGATTTCCTTTACTATCTCAGCATAGTTTGGCACAAATCTCTTGAGGAAATTTATTCTGCCCAAGAACACTTGAATCTCTTTCCTATTCTGGGGTAATGAGATGTTGTGAATGGATTCCACTCTTTGAGAGTCAATTCTCACTCCCTTCTTTGCCAATATGTGTCCAAGAAGTTTTCCCTCAGAGAAAACTGAGACTTTTTGGGATTCAAAGACAACCCATACTTTCTGTGTTTCTCAAAGGTAAGCCTTAGGTGCTCAAGGTACTCTTCATCTGTCTTTGAAAAAATAGTGATATCATCTAAATAGATAACCACAAATGTATCTTGTTATCCCACAAAATAAATGTCCATGGCCCTCTAAAAAGTGGCTCCAACATTAATTAGACCAAAGGGCATTATTGCATACATGAATGTCCCTTAGGGTGTGGCAAAGGCAGTCTTCATATGATATTATGGGTTTAAAACAACTTGGTTGTACCTAGAGAATCCATCCATCATATACATCCTTGTTGACCCTACCACCTTCTGTAAAATGTGGTCCATCTTGGGTAGGGGGTAGTTATATTTGAAGGAGGCCTTGTTTAGGTTCTTGAAATCAATACACAACCTTATTTCCCCATTCTTCTTTTTTACTCGGACCAAGTTGGAAACTCAATCTGAGTACCTTAGAGATACAATTATTTTAGCTTGTAATAACTTCCTCACCTATTTTTTAATACATGGAAGTATTAAAGGATTAATATGTCTAATATTTTGTTTTTAAGGCTTCACCCCTCCCTTTAAAGGTATCTTGTGTTAGATGATGGTGGTATCAAAGGTTTTCAAATCCTTATAATACCAAGCAAATACATCCAAGTAATCCTTAAACAAGTCAAGGTATTTCTTCTTGTACTCAATAGGGATTTATTTTGCCAGCTTTATCACCCTTGAGTCTTGGTCTGTGCCAATGTTGTGATCTTCCACTTGCCCATCAAATTATTGCTTGGATGATTTGGCTACCGCATCCTTTGGATTGAAAATCCTTTCTAGTGGGATCAATCCCTTGGGGACAATGTTTCCTTTCAGCTATAGGATTTTGTGCCCACCAATGGTTTCTTCCCAATTTTTCTTTTGTTCCTGTATCACCTCCTCATCTTCTTGGTCGATCATCGAATTGGAGAACTCCCCTTCCACTTCCATGAAGACTTTTTATTTTTTCTTCATCCTCAAACACTTGCCAATGTTTTATGTTTTCTGGTATTGAAGGTCTATACCAAACTTCAACTTCATACCTCAACAATGGATTTTGGGAAGTCTTGAAGTTACTTGTGGCTGCAACCAAGGAATCAACCATCATATTGCCCTATCAGGGTAGAAATTAAATATTAAAGGAAAATATTTTTTTTTCAATTATATGCCATACCTCATTCTGATAATTCCTTTGTCATGGATGTTTAGCCTAGCATTGATTCTTGATCTACCTGATCACCAACTCTAAGTCCCAAAATACATTTAGGCACCCAATATTTAGATTTCTTGCTACCTATTTTCCCAATAGCAGAGGTTTGGAGACATCAACAATACTCCTACCCCATTACATTCCCTAGAGAAAGCCCCAACAAAATACAGTTTCCAAACTTTATCACATTCCAATGGTTCTTGATCTGGTTGTGCAAAACATTCTACTTGTGTCTCTTATAAGATGAAATAGTCATATTCTAGTAACAATAAATAGAGGTCTGTCTCTTTCCCATATGGGGGTGCATTATTTGAAAACTCGACTTTTGTGACAATTTTCTCAAATCTTTATTCTATGTACAATCTGCATTCTTGTCCACCAAAAATAGTGATAGTGGCATAATTCAAATCCAATTTAATGGATCATTGAATATTAGACCTCCATGATTTGGATAAGAGCATCCCAACCCTACACTCTTCACAAGAATTTGTGCCACATTCACCACCAGATCTTTGATCAACGCCAAACATTTCACTCTTTTGGAGTCAAATGAGTAAAAATCCTTGTATGGCCATGTCTACAACCACAATATCCATCACTACACTCTTCACAGGAATTTGTGCCAAATTCACCACCAAATCTTTGATCAACCCAAAACATTTCACTATTTTGGAGTCAAATGAGTAAACATCCTTGTATGGCCATGTTATTTGCAGCCCGAAATGATCCATGATTGACAACAACATCAATTTATGGTAGGCCCCTAAATCAAGCATGCAATTGTGCAGCAATAGCTCATGAATTACCAAAGTCACATAAAAGAGGGTTGTAGAAGAGTCTTTCTCTTCAACATGGGGTCCAAAAATGACCATGGGCCTTTCTTCTTGTAGATTTAGGATGTCTCGCATAGGATTCATGATAGGCGGGTTAATAAACTAATACACTTGTGATTTGTAGCTCGATTGTCTTAATAGCTCAGACAAGGGGACAACAATTTTAACTTTTTATAGTTCCTTTTGTAAATCAAACATAGAGGGGCTCTTATCAGCAAAGACAATACCAACGGGCTCGTTTACTTTATTGCATATTGGTTGGGATGATGGAAGGAGTTGCTCTAATTTTGAAACTTCAGGCTTGTGAGGGAGAGGGGCGAAGGACTCTTTCTTCTTAGGTGAAGGTTGATCCAGAGGCTTCTTCCCATTTTCTAGTGGTTCAGAAGGATTGGAGGTAGAAGGATCTTCCCCTTGGTCCTTCCATCTAGATCTCTTTCTTGAAGACTTAAGGTCATATTTATTGTGAAGTTGAGATTGCATGAAATCTACAAATTATTTGCAATAGTCATCAATCCCTCCATCATTCAAAGGAGCATTCAATTCCTCTCCTTCTTTCTCAAGTGCTTCAACCTCGTACTCATCTCCATAGAGAGAAGAAAATTGGTTGTCCTAAGCTTCCATAGATTCTTCATTTAGCTCTATTGGGCCATCCTCCAAGTATAAGGGAGGCTGAATGTGGTCTTTTTTTTCCTTTATTTCTCTCTACAAAAGTTGCAATGGAGGTATCCTATATTGAGGATTGAAATTTCTATTCGGGGCTAGAAGGGTTTGTTTAGGTAGTTTTTTTTTTCTAGCTCCATCTTTACTAGCTTTTTATACAAGCTCTTCCAACTTTTTTTCTTGTGTTCCCCTCCCTTGACTTGAAGAGATATATTTCTCTTTCCCTCTCCTCCTGTCAACATAGTGAGGTTTTCCTCTTGATTCACCAGTGGAGGTGAAGTTAGCTTCAACTTTAAGCACATCAATAAGAATTAGATCAAGTGTGCAGGATTTTCTCCCCTTGAGACTAAAACCAAATTCAGATTGAAAAGCCTTAGAAAAAACCACCTTAGCAACAACTTGTGGGGGATTTATTTCATCAGGAAAACTATTAAATATTTTGTTAAACCTTTTGATGAATTCAAAAAAATCCTCATTATGTTTCTTCTTCATTACATTAAAATTTGTGAGGATGTATCCATAGTCTCTTCTCTCACACCATTTATGTATGAACACATTCTCCATTTCCTCCCATGTAGTAATTGAAGCATCGAGTAAGGATTTCAACCACTTTCTGGCCTCCCCATCTAGTGATTGGACAAAGAGTCTCAAAGTCACGTCTAGGTGCTCCACATTCTGATTTTCTGCAAAGGGGAAGAAAGTGTTTATATGTTTTTAGGAAAATATTTCATCCTCTTCAATAAATCTTGGCATATTTTTGATATAATATTGAGGCATGGAATTCATAGGTTGAGGTAAATTGAGAGGAGCATACCCATTAAGAAGAAAACAAAGGACGCCCATATTTTGCAAAGGAGGAGGTGGCAAAATATTTATCACAAGCCTTTGTTAAAGAACTGGTTGAACTGTGGTTGTCTGAGGCTGAGCTAAAGACCTATTAACATTGGGCATTGGACTATCATCAAGTATCTCTTTAACATGTTCAGGTTCTAGAAAAAAGAGAGACATAGATGAGGGAGGACTAGGAAGAGCTCCTTCATCTTGATCTCCTCAAAAAAAACAGGTCAAACAATGAATAATTCTCTTCCGTATATTTTAGGACTTTGGAAGAAGGTTTAGGATGGTTTGTTATGGCCTTCTGCGAGTTTGTTGATGATATCTCTAGAAAAAAGGTCCGAACACTTGGATTGACTAGCATTTTTTCCTTGCAGACCCTCGACATTATTATTTCTGGGTCAAACATAAGAGGGGTCTTCTACTGATTTGTATCAGAGAAGGTATGAGGCCTCTTGATGGCCACTGTTAAGAAATAAGGGATTCCCAGTGAAGTCAATGAAAGATTTATTTATGTGGAGTCACCAAGGTGAGAGAGATCCAACCCCCTACTTCCTTTTTTCACCTATTAAAAGGAATGAAAACTAATGATTATTTAGGGATTTTTTTTCAAATTTGTCCCTAGTAATGACGCCAAAAGATGTTGTGCTTGTTATCAACCTCCTAAAGACAGCCTCTAGGTTGGAGGAATGACCAATGCCTAGGAAATCCTAGATGAATAATTTTAGGTTTGCAAGAGATATCACACACACTTTGTATTCAATATGTCATGGAATAGGGATGATTCAGAACCGTCCTCCAGAGGGAACGTATAACAATCTGATGAAAAATTAACTCACAGAAACATCAATGCAAATTTACAATGACCTTCATCACTTGTGTCTGCAGCTTAATAGGTCATTGTAGTATATGGGACAGAATAATTAAACAGGAAGGAAATTCAATACATAGGGATTATCTCTAAGAATCATATGCAATGAAAATTAGAATGAAACAGATTAATAAGAGATGAAGGATGATATGCAAAGATACATAATGTGCAGTTTAAGGATTTAATTTCAATGTCTATATAGACATTATACATCAATATTTGAATTCAACGAATCCATACATTCATGAGAAAAACCTCCAACAACTACTTATGACATAATCTGAGAGGAAAATGGAACACATATTAAAGTAACATAGCAAGAACACATACTACAAACTCGGGTTAGCCGGAATCACCAAAAACATGTATTAATCATTAACAAAGCAATAATCCATAAAAAAAATGTACAACACTTCTCTATTGGAAAGAAAAAATTTCAAAAAAGTTTTGAACCCTCTTAAAATTACATCTAACTGCCTTTATAGGGCCTCTAAATTAGAACCTGTTACAAACATATTCTTTCTTGATTTTAATACAGAGAGTCATCATGTCAAAATTAAGCATGCTCTGAGGCACAATTATTTGTAACATAAAATGTAAGTGATTGAGAAATAAAATATTTACATAGAAGTAAAAATAAAAGTGCCATGATTGACACAATTTGCAATATCTTCAGTTTTGTTGGGTAGGAGGTGGAGGCTACATCATGGGGTCGATGATCTAGAGCACGTGCGGATCAATGAATTGTTGACATGTCTACCATAGTATCAGATTTGGGAGAGAATCCTAGAAGAAAAATCTATATGAGATATTCATATTTGTTAAGCCTAAATAGTCCAGCTTAGCCCTAAATAGAATTTTTATCAACCCAAGAAAATGGAAGTCCTTCTTGAGATAATTACCATTGTTCTTCCCGTTAGAGTTGCAACCTTCTTGTGGGAGGTGTCTACTCTGTTTTTTCCTCTACCAGTTGTTGTTTGTATTGATCCCAAGGGCTTAGCTCACCCAATTTCGAACAACTAGGTAATCCCACCCTTATCAGTGCTTCAAACTCCTTGTTGAAAGAATCTACCTTCCTTTCCACTACATCCAAGCATTCTTCAACTTTGACTCTTGCTTCCTCCTTTTAAATCATCTTAGTGATCTCCTTGATGGTCCCCACTATGTCTATCACATCAATAGGCCTCAGTTCACCGAGTGACGTCTCATTTACAAACCTGATGACCATTTGAGAAATTTGGGATTTCTTTACTCCATCCTCCATAGCCAATAGGATGAAGTATTTAAAGTTTTTAACCACAATTTTTTTTCTCTCATGCATCATGGTCAAGAATTCCCAATTCGTCCCCATTTCTTCAATGATTTCATCCAACACTAGCTGTTTAGCCTGCAATAGTGACATGTTCCCTTTAAACTTACTCTCTAGCTTCGAGATCTCTTTATTCGCATCCTATAGGTCATTGCTGAGTATCTCAACATTAGTCCTATTGACCTCTACTTGTTCCTCCTTCTAGGCTAATTTTTTTTGGGCAGCCTCTAAATCTCTTTGTACTCTTTTCAGTTCCTCTTCTGAAAGCTAAATTTTAGTAAGGGCATTGGTAAGTTGTTTAGTAGGGTTTTGGGGATCCTCAAGAGTGAATATTACACATATATGTGATTCAATACTTTGTTGCAGCTCATTGATATTCTTCTAGAGGGATACAACCTCATTGTTCCTATCAATGATCTCGTTGGCTAGAATCTATTTACAAGGTTGGTGCTACTGACCAATTTCTTCCTCGCTCCAATTTGTAGAGATTAAAACTAGCCCTCACACCGTATGGAGAAACTGAGCCTTTTTCTAGTCACGTCGATCCTCTTTTGGAAGGTTTTTTAAATAAGGATTTGAAGCTTCCATGTCTAGAATTTTCGTAACGAAAGTCTGGTAAATGGTTGGGCCGGATGGAGTTGAGGAAGTTAGTTTGGCTCCTTTCCCCTATTAGGATGGAAAAAATGCAAGAGATAAGACCTTCTCCCATGATGAGAGGAACCATCTCCCATCCATCCAAGCTATATAAACCTCTCTTTTTCCAAGAAAAAGCTAGTTGGAGTTTTGGAGTAAGTTTGAATAATTAGCAAGACATCTATATCTTGTAGCTTTCTAGTAAATGCTTCAGGGAGAATAATGTGATTTTGGTTTGGTTTGAGACTAGAGGGAAAGAGGCCTTAAAACGCTCATTGTTGAGGTTATCCATGAAGTGCTAGCAGAAGTCTGGGAACCTGGATACGTCGGAGGAGACCAACAACATCAAGGCATCGATTGTAATCTCTTTTTGATTTATATAAATGCAATTATTGATTGATTTCCTACATGCAGTGTCATTTTACTTCTTTATGGCTTAATGTTCCTTGACCTATTAAGTAGGCTAAATACAATATTGTATGCTACCACGTTTGTTGTTGTTGTTGTTTGCTTGTTTCAGGTATTCAAAGGAAGTAAACAGAAGATGAGTGAGGAAGTAGGATCATCACCAAGCGGAATAGAGTTCTAAGAGGTAGACCCTATTAATTGATTCTAGCTTAAGTATATTTTCCATAGATTGTTTTTTCGTGGCTAGACCCTCTCTCTTGGGTTAGAGGAATTGTTTGTGTCCGCACTGAAAATATACCTGCACCACAAATTGGTGACTCCAGTGGGGATCCAATCCTTCTATTTGATTGATTTTCATTTTATGGTTTTGTGTGAACTTTTTTAGTATCACCATTTCCCTTTAGTGTTCTATGCTTTTCTTGGTTTACTACTCTGAGCCTGAAATTTATAGTGGCAAGTTTGGTCTTAGCATTTGATTTTTTTTTTTCCCTTGAATCCTCGGTCAACACATTTATTTTTCTAACAGTCAGTGCATGTTTTCAGTTAGGCAGTCATGCCGATTCTTTTAGGTGAAGATAACTACCCTAGATCATAACCAACATGTCTTTCCCTTCTAATTTATGTCTCTAATCTTGTTTTGGTTGTGTTCTTCCTGACTGGAAAGCTCTTTTAGCTTGGTTTGTATGCTTGGTTGATTTTCATTTCCTTCACTTGGTTTCTTGAGTTCTTGGATGGTGGATGACCCAAGGGCATCTAGGTCGTCACCCATTCACTTGTTTACGTGCTCAACAAGTCCAGTAGATAGTCAAAGTTTCTCCTTGCATTTCGTTTGGTTAGTCCTTCTGTTGCTTTGATTTCCATTTAACAAGTTTGAAACGTTTCGTTTGGTTTTTGAGCGTCTCTTTTTGGGCATATGTCACATTGACCATCTTGTTTTTGGTTCAGTATTTTCTTCTTTAATTTGAAAGGAATTCTCTTTTGCGATTTGTGTTTGCTTGTGATCGATTGTATTGGAAATATTTCATTGAAGTGTTTGTGAAAGATTCATTCTATCATTTAATTGAAAAATACATAATTCTAGTTTGCTGAATCAATATGTTATGTTAGTTAGCATCATTGAAGGCTAGAGTTGCATCGTCACTTACATTGGAAAAGAAATGAATTCTCTTTACTAGTGAAAGGATTACTTGAAGTGTATTTTATGGGAGAGTTAGGAATTAGAAAGAGTTTTTTTCATCATTTTGTTTTCAGAAGCGAAATAGTGAAAAAGTCATTTTGCTTTCAATTGCTTGGTTTGTTGCATTTGAGTGTGTTTTATACTCTCATTAGTGTAGACAATTCATCAAATTGAAAGGGTCTTTTCTCATTTAATTGCATATAGGTGTTTTCTGAGTCACATTGCTAAGGCCTGAAAACCGAGACATATTTTCAAGATCAACTCTAAAATGTACTCAATTAACCTAAGGTACATTTGAAATATAACGATCACATTTTAGAAGGTCTAGGTTAGAGATGCGTTCCGATGTCTTAAAACCTAGAAGTTTTCGTTCGCTTTGCCACTAGGCAACACTAGTACGGACTTGTGCTCCCTGTATTGTCGAGTATATAAAGGGAGACCCCACTACGTTGAAATCCTTTATCAAAAGGGAGCCAATTCTGTCACCTTGTAAACGTGATACACTGAACACAACATTCGGGGAGATTTCTTGCCCGTACTTCTCGGTTTGCTGGGAGGTATTCTACAGTTCACGATTTCCTGGTAATCCTTTACCTAGATCATCTTGAATACTCATTTTGATCTTTTTGACTCCCTAAATATAAAATATTGCCCGAGCACTTGTCCTTTTGAGCTCATTTCAAACCAAAAGTGATAGAGTAACCTTTGCTTCTTTCTCGACTCTTAAAACATGAAAGAGCACCAGTTTGTTTTTACGTCTTAAAAAATTGTTGCCCACGATATTATAACATCCCCGTTAGTCCTTTTTACACCACATCATGAGCATACCTTTAAATAAATATTAAAGCCTTTGAAATCAATCTCTCTTTTGTTTATTTGAGACAAAATCATCGTGGCTGAACCAATTGGTTCACCTAGTTCCTCTTCCTCTCCTCTATCTGAAAGATTGTCTGAGGAGCCTTTTCCTGAATTGCCGCAGTCACTTGAGGACCAAGGTGTTGAGGTTGGAATTTTTTAAGTATTCAACCTTTTTCATCTCGTCCTCCCCCTTCAGATATTGGGTCACTTTCTGACATTGGCCCAGAATCTCTGGATAATCCTATCCAAACTCCTAAGAGTCTGCCGACTTTTGAAGGTCAGCTTGGACTGGCCATTTATCCTCCGAATCCTTTGTTCGATCATGTTGTGATATCACCTCAGCGTCCGTACAGTCTGTACGATCTGTCGGGTATTCCTTTGGAACTATCCCCTCAAACATCTTTGGTAGTCCTTTGTCATCTGTTTTTACCCATGGAATCAGAAGGTGAAATCTTAGTCTCCTCTCTGGGTCACGTAGAGGTTTCCAATTGATGCACATTTTAGGAGTAGGAATATCCTTTTCCTCCGAAAGGTTTCCCTTACACGGGAAGCATTCCGACTAGTGTTCATCCTAAGTTACTACGTCATTACGTGACTTTATCTCAATTGGTTTCAGGCATGCCTACTACCTCATCACTATATCACAACCCTATCTTGGCATCTAACACTATCCCTACCACAGGTTCATTCATACAAAACCTGACCTCCCAATAGATGGTGATTTCCGCAATTACTTTAGTCCCGGTGCAACCCACCATTCCAAATCCTCTTGTTTCGTCAGTTCAAATAACCCATCCGATTCAATTGATGATCTCAAGTCATGTCACTGTTAGTTCTTTGATCCTTCCAGTAAGTGGGAAGGTTGTGCCACTGCTTGGGGGGAAGATTCTGAATTTTTCTATGATGTCTTGGATAACCAATGTGAGTGGCTCACAACCTCACATGGCTGGGATGAACTAACCCTCTTCGGGTGCCATTTCAAATCCTGTTGGTCCTGTTGGATCAAGTAATGTCCATTACCAACAACCCAATGTTGTTCCGTCTGGGTCAAGTCATGTCCAATACCAACAACCCAATGTCGGTCCGTTTGGGTCAAGTCACATCCATTACCAAGAACCCAATATGGCTCAAGGTTAGTACCAACCTCCTTATGTTCCATACGGCTCATAAGTGATAGCTAATCCATCATACATCCCTTAGTCTGAACCTTATGTCCAACCTGGTTCATCTGTTGTGCCCGATGGGTATGGTTAGATACAATTCACGAAATTTCAAGCTGTCATTCTAGGAACTATTCAAGTACATTTGCAGTAGCAAGGACAAATCCTACAGTAGCAAAGGCAACCTTTGTTGTAGCAAGGGCCATCCATGTAGAAAAAAGGCCAACCTTCGTTGCAGCAAGGGCCATCCATGTAACAGCAAAGCTAGATGATGCCGCAACAAGGACAACTACAACAACAACAGGGGAAACCCTCGCAACACTTGCAACAAACCATGTAGCCACAAATTCAATATGCACCGCAATCCTCCCAGCCTATGCCTTTGAAATGTCAACCTCTACAGCCGTGGGGACAATTTACAGCTGCAAGGTCAGCCCTTGTAGCAACAAGGTCAACCTGGGCAATAGCAACCCTTATACTCATATCAACAGGGTCAACCCTTGCAAGGGAAAGGCTAGGTTCAAGTCCTGCAGTAGAAGGAACAGAATCCTTAAATCCAAGGGCAACAGATTCAACCTCCTTTTTTCCAAAAACAACAAATCCAAAATCCTTATATCCAAAGACAATAAGTGTAGAATATTTACATCCAAGGAAAATAGATCCAAAACCCTTTCGTCCTAGGGTTGTAGGTCCAAAACCCTTATGCTCAAGGACATCAGGTGAAAAATCCATATGTCCAAGGTCAATAGGCTCAACAACCTTTTAACCCGTATGTTTCTTTCAAGCAGCCTCTGGCGAGATAGTTTCAAGGATTTCAAGGTCAGAATCCTCCCTACGGGCAAGGTAACCTATAGTGGTGGCAAAATCAAATGCCTTATGGATAGAATCCTCCACTTTGGGGACAAAATCCTTACTAGCAGGGATGGGCCCTGCCAATTGGGCCCCCTTATCGACCTCAAATTCCTTTCAATACCTAATTATCGTTCTTAGCTATGTTGGAATTGCTAGATGTGTCTAGACTCATGAATGACCCAATCCTTCATTTGTCATACTGGCCTCAAGTCCTGTCAAAGATTCTGAGCGATTGTTCAAAGTTTGAAGGGAAAGAGAAAGAGGATCCTCAAGCCCACATGATGACATATCACCTATGGTGCTCCTAGAATTCCTACGTTGATGATTTCGTTCGTCTTCATCTTTTCCAATAAACTATTATGGGGGCTGCAGCCAAATGGTATATCGAGCTACCTCAAAATACCTATCATGACTTTAACACTCTCACCATGGCCTTTCTCACACATTTCAAGCTATCAATTCACTATGAAACTAGAGCCCATATGTTAACGTCACTCAAGTAAGACAATGCGACTCACATCTCCGATCACATCCATGAATGGATACATAGGTGTCGTCTAATTAAGTTTGAAATTGTTGATCAGTTGTTGACTGAGTGGTTCACCAAATAATTTTTCAGCAAAATTGTTGAGGACATTTCTATGGGTGGATGCGTCACTGAGGAACAAGCCATCGTGCATGCCTAGTATCTAGACCTTGACTATTCATAGTCCGTCACATTATATGATGTGTTACCTGATGTGCCCAAACCATCCTCTGATCTGACGACATCTAAGTCCGCGGCTACCCCTCCTGTTGATGGAGTAATTGGTTCAATGACTTGGACCCCTATAAAATATTCTTCCAAACATAAGTTGGTCTCCAACACTACTCCCAGTGACTCCTCTCACAATTCATCTGGCCGTGGTAAAATATTGGAGGTTCACGTTGTCCAGTCTACTACAGTGGATAAATCCTCTAAAGGTAAGAAGAAAGGCAAAGGAAAGGGTCCTCTTAAGTTTTCTGCTAGTGATGCTTCCCAATGGAAACACAAGTATCCATGCATCATCTTTGAGGAGGATCACTATACTAAGGATTGTCCCAGATGGTCCAAAGTTATTTGTTTGCTCAAAGGGACCTCAACTGTGCTGAAAGAGCCCTTTCTGTCCCAGTAGACTCAAATGGTAGACCAACCTTAGTCATCTGCTTCCTTGGTTTCACAAGTGTTCATGATGAGTACCCTGATCAACGTGGCTACCAGGACAAAATATTATCAAACTCCGACCCGATCAGTAGGAAAAGAAAAAGAAGGTACCCCTTCTTCCACCCCATCCAATTTTGGTCCTCTCCATATAGAGCGACCTAATCTTGATTCTGCCATTCGACCACCTTCTTGAGGTATGCTTCGAAAGTCCTCATACAATCCCAATGCTAGAGTCACTCAACATTATAACATTGTTGAAGATTTGGCTCAAGCACCATCAACTATGTCTGCTCTCAAGATCCTTCAAAGTTGTCCTTCTCAGCAGAAATCGTTACTGTCAACTATTGGGGGTATTGATCCAGTCGACTCTAATCTCATCTATTTTGACCTGGAAAACCACATTTTGTGTTTACCTCATCAAATTCCCTTTCTCATTTAGGTAATCATAAATGAGAAAACCATTCATAGTACCATCATCAATGAAGGTTCTTCTACCTGCATCATGTCTGCCACTTGTTGGAAGGAAATTGGTTCTCCTACTCTGAACCAATCCCCTAACATTCTGGAAGCTTTTGAGGGGCGCAATTCGTGACCATTTGGTGTCCTTCCCAACCTTGCCATTACTTTGGAGGGCAAGGTGGTACACATCAAAGTAGAGATTGTTGATGCTAATGTTAATTATAATCTTCTACTCAGACAGAGTTGCACCCATACCATGCATGCTGTAGTCTCCTCCCTTTTCCATGTGACTCATTTTCCCCATCAAGGGAAGATAGTCACAGTCGACCAACTATCCTTCTTTGACTCTTGCTCCTCGGATCCTAATGTTCTTTATGTCAAGCACACCAATGCTCCTTATGAGAGTGTGGGGGCAAGACTCTTTAAAGATCCTGCCTAGATGGGAATTGTTTCGCTCCCACCTCCTCATGTTTCCTCTATCAACATGACTTAATTCAAGTCTGATCCTTGGTGTTTGGTCAATTTAGTGTGTCCTAAATTGCTATATAAATTGTCAATCCAGGAGTCATAAACTGCTGAAGTGAAGTGCACTATATATGCAAGATAACTGATTTCTTACTTTGTCGTTTTTTATTTTTGGTTTGTTTTTGGGTTTATCTTCTTGTTGATTCCCTAATGTGAGATGGCAATTCTAAAAATCAAGTACGAATATAAGTGTTCAAGGCAATGGTGAACTTTAAAATAATTTCCAAACTTCAAAGTTTTCAAAAAGGTTTTCAAACTTGCAATGATGAAATCAATTACTAAGAGAAAATAAAAATGTACCTAAATTCTAATTAAACCAAACAATGAGCTCATGACTATGAAACCCAGTATCCTTGCTGTTGTATAAAAAGAAAACTAAACTTAAAGCAATTCAAAAACTATAAGCAAAGTAAACTAAATCATATAACATCAACTCATATTCTGACCCCTCACCATTCGACTCGCTCTGGCTATAGGAGGTAATCATGAAAAAATTAAGTAATCTGATATCTAAATTGCATAAAATGAAACTAAGATCAAACTACGCATTCATACTTCAATCCCTCGCCATTCGACTCGATCTGGCTATAGGAGGTAACTGAAAATGACATGAGTAATCTAATCACTAACTTGCAGAAAAATAAACTAATATCAAACTACGCATTCATACTTCAATCCCTCACCATTTGACTTGCTCTGGCTATAGGAGGTAACTGAAAATGACATGAGTAGTCTAATATCTATCTTGCAGAAAAGTAAATGAACAAAACAAAACTGAAAGAAATAAACAGTGCTGGAATTAGAACTAAGAAATAAATCAGCAGAAGGACAAGATAATTCCATCATGTCATTAATCATTAAAAAGCTATGTGCATTACTAATCTACAATCAACCGGTTGAACACACTTGCATGAATTAAAATTGCATGAATGAAAAATCTAATCTATCAAACTTGAAAGCAATCAAATGACATAATGAAATCAAAGCAAAATTTACAAAATGAAATCTACTCTACCTTACATTCTAATATGCTCCATGACATCTACTTCACATCTCCTTCCATGTTGAGAACATCAAAGCTTTATTCAAATTCTTCAAAATCACAAAGTACAACAAAGCTCTCCAAAGCTTTCAAAAGCCATCAAGGAAGAACTACAAACTTCAAGCTAAAGAACTAAAAGCCAAGCCAAGCTAGCTGAGACTAATAAGCTAAAAAATGAAGGAGAGAGATCTCCTATTTATACAAAAAGATGAGAAGGCATCTCATTAATGAGAGTCCATGAATCTCTCCCTCTACCTCTAAAGTCCCAATCAAAATAGGAACTGATAAGACACATGTCTTCTTAGAGTTACAATACAATTAAGAGATGTGACACATATCCTCATGATCCCATGATTCTTTCCACTCAAATTTGAATTTGGTCTTAGAGTGCCACATAAGGGTCTTCTAGAAGCCTCCTTTCAACCTACACATGTCAACAAACTCAACCCATTTGTTAGGTATAAGCATATGCACATTATTTTCTAATTTTTAACTACAAATTCACTTAAAAGGCTTAGAATTAATAAAGTTTGTAAAAACATAAATGTGGCCCAATGATAATGAGAGTGGGATGAATGTGGTGACATAGTAGTGAAATGGAGGTGATATAATGGACATAATAGTGAAAGTGTAATGGAAATAAATGACATTTTCAAGACTCAACACATTTCCACTTGGATGAGCTATCTTGCTCATATCAAATAATTCACGCTTTTCCATTTCTTTTATAATTTACCAACATATGCACTCCCACATTATCCATGACTTCTTTCAAATGACTCCACCATGGTATATATCATTTCTTATGCTTTATAGGTAAGGATGACATGTTCTCTCCAGTATGGTACTTCATGCTTCATATTTATTTTAGTTGATGTGCTATGGTTTCGTGTGTGGTTTCTTATCTAGAAGGTGTGATGGTTTCTAACATTGTCATTAAAGTACTTAATTTTTCTTACTTAAAACAATTCTTAGCTATAATAATTTTATTATTTTGTCTTGTCTACCACGAGGGGGCATACTTTTCCTTAGGTAAGAGTGTTTTGGCTCAGGCCATATCATACTACTAGTGAACTAAGAAAATAGAATACATATATCCTAACCATATTGATCAGGATCCTAAGAGGAAGGAGGATAAATATCACCACAAAAAATAAAATACAAAGAAGAAGATAACAACCAAATCTTTATTAATTGACCAAGAAAAATGTTTAGATCCACATCATGAAATCCTGCATGTCTTTACTAAATTCGAGGCCCATTATTTATAGTATTTTGAGTGCCTCCTTTAGTTACATCATTTAATACCATGGGTGGATACTACATTCCATCCAGATCATTCCTCCTCTCTTAGGAAGCAATGGTCCCCATTGGTCAAGTTCCTTTCTTAGAAGATTATGTTTAATGTGACTTCTAATGAGATAGTTGCCTTCATGGAGGAGATATGGGCTAATGAAGCGAAGGGTTTTGTGTGGTTAACACATAACCGTGGCTTTGTGGATGACCGTTAACAAAGTGTTGTTGAAGAAAAGGGTTTTTTGTGGTTAACCCATAATTGTGGGTTTGTGGATGACCCAAAACCAATTGATTACAATGTTCCAAATTCCAACGAAGATAGAGGTTTTGTGTGGTTAACCCATAACCATGGTGAATGAGGTTCCAATGATGGAATCACCTAGTAATTTGTGTGGGCCAACTATGATATTGATAGTGTATAGCTAATCAAATGGAATTTGAGATATTTCACTTGCAGGTATGCCATGGTAACACGATGATGTTAGCCTAAATTATAGCATGCAAGAACAAGTTACATTATAGTTACAAGAAGAACACACATACAAGAATACTCAAAGAACAATAGATTTTGAGAATGAATTCCAACCAAATTCCTATTAGAATTTTTTGATTGTTTATACATAAATGGTATGGTTGGAGTACTTGTACCCACTCTCAACCAGCCCTTCATTTACCTTATTTTACATAGTTAGTGAGTGTTACACATATTTACTCAATGTATTATATATGATGACAAACGTAGGTACAAAATACCCCTTCAACATCTCCCACCCTCAATGTCTTGCTAGTCCCAAGAAAGGATGCAACAAAGTCTTGAATCTACACTTCTTGTAAAAGTATCCTTATTTTACTTCAACTAGGCATATAGGTTTGCACAGGTAACTCCATCACAATAGTCAGCCACTGGATAGGAATATCCATGTGTACAATACTTACTATGACTTCTTCTTGTGTAATATCTACTTAATTGTAGGCATTAATTATGCACATTCTTTGTAGTCTTTCTATCATATGGACTGCTACTCCAACTAGGAACAATCAGGAAGCTCCCCTCCAATCCATAAGCATCCTTTTCGCTCTCTCTAAGGATGAGCCTAGTGCATGAATTTCATTCCTGGGAATATTTCTTAAAAAAACAAATAACTAAACATGCCATATTAACCATTTTTCATTTTACTTATGTCACAACCAAAGAACAATATTACAATTTTAAGGGGATATAGTCATTTCACTATTCATTCTCTTATCATTTCAACGCTTTATGTGTATGTTCTACTTGTATGATATCTTTATTAACTACATCATTTCATTCCTTACCCACAACAAGTATTTATGTAAATGTATTGTTTTTGTTACTGCTCTATAGGCTTTAGTGCAAAATTATGTATATAGGCTATAATAGATGCTCTCATGTCTGTATTTTTCTAGCTTTATTTTTTTATAGCTATTGATTAATTTTGATGTACTATTGCATTGATTTGGCTAATTACTTGTTGTTTAATATTGATTTATGTTGATTTTTCTAGTGTTCATAAAAACTAGAAACAATTCCCTTCAATAGATAACTACTTCCAATGATTTATTAGCATTAATTTTATATAAAATCATATATAATTGAGAAATTATATAAAACAAAATCTCAGCCATTAAACATGAAAGAAAAATAATAATAATGAGACAAGAGACATAAAAAATTAGGCTTAAGGCCAGGGAAAATCCCACAAGGGGAAAACCAAAAATTATTTCCTTATGAGAGAGAGAGAGAGAGAGAGAGAGGGAGAGAGAGAGGTCAATGTTCATAAATACATCTAGAAGCAAGACATAAAGATAACATCTAACCATAAACAAAGAGCTTCCTTATAAAAAGTCCAAGCCTCTCCTCCTTCCTTTTGAAATTCAGCCTCTTCTTGCTCCTTTCTTCGCTAGAATATTAATGATTAAATCACAAGTTAGTGTGCCAAATGAGGAGTAGTGGCCTCCTCTATATAGCATTCAAAAGGGATCAAAAGGGTGCCTCCAAAGGGGCATAACCAATTTGATACCGACTTATTCTAGGAGGTTGATTTAGGGGTCATAAATTCAAATGTTATTTCCCTTTTCCTTTTCTTAATGAAATTACCAACCATGGCTATTATGTTTCCAACTCTCCCTCTTAGCCAGAGAGGTAATTTTCATTCTCTCTAAATGAAATATCCTTGAACATTCCATAGGTCTCTCAACAACAACCTAAAGGAGGGATCAGACGTATCTCTCTCTCTCTCTCTCTCTCTTTTTCAAGATCAATCTCTCTGACCAATCCATAGGTCTCTTAGTAACTTCCTAAGGGAGAGATAAGAAATTAACATCCCCAACCAAACTCATGGGTATCTCAGTCATCATGACCCAGGGGATCAATTCATGCATCAGAACCAAGCTCCCCAACCAAACTCATTGGCCTCTAGGTCAAATAACCTAAAGGATTGAAAATCTTCCCAACCATAATCTATGGTCTCTCAGCTACAACCCAAGGAAGAATCATGATGCTATATAATCAAATATCCCTCTCCAAGAGGAACTCACAACCATTCTAGGTAAGAAACAAACATCACCAACTTTCTTAACAACCAAAAAGTATACCATGGTTAAATCCATTAGACAACAATAGGCTAAAAACCCAAGTATTTATTCATCTTCATTCATGGATTATTAGAAAATAAAACATTATAATATTCAACACATAGTTCAAGAAAACAACTGAAAAATCAAGTCAACAACACAGTCTTGCAACTTCTTAAAATTTTCATCATGGGGATGTCCATGGGCTTGTAGTTGATTATGCCAAAGCACAACAAATATTTCATGAGGCTTATGGCTTTTTGAAAAATATCTCCATATTGCACATGACATAGAAGTCCTTAGTCCTTGTAAAAAACGTATCAAATACATAACATAAAAATCATGAGCTCATCTTCAACATAATGGGATCAACATTGATCTTCAAAATTTATAGCAATTTTCATATTCAAAGTCAAAATATGCTTCAATTGAGTTGGTCTTTTCTTCTCCCCATGAGTCCAGAGCCCATCTAATCATGAGTCTTATTGTCACTTTGCTCTTCCATCAATTTCCACAACCTTGAAAGTCTTCGTTATGTACCTTCAATCCTTGTTGGCAATGTAGTGTTGGTATTGATGTCAATAGGGACCTAGAATTATTTGTCATATCATTGATGTAAACCTAATGATGGTAGTCGTCATGGTTTGTGATTTTTATGCTGATCTACTAGACATGAGTTATCATTGATTTGATGCAAAGGTGTTGACTTGATGCAAAGATGTTGATTCATGCCGAGGAGGTTGGCTAACTAGGCTTTCATGTTCCTGACTTGATGTATATGTTTTTAGCATGCTAATCCCATTATGATGATGTTATGGTTGATCTAGAGGAGTTGGAGAAGGTTTTACAGGGTCTAGAGATGTTGTAGGAGGCTTTAGTACAGGTTGTGGGGATACTTGCAAATTAAATTTTGGGGATGAAGAGAGCCTTATGCAAGGTAACAAAAGTTTTAGAAGGACAACATGCATTATAATAGTGGGTAACAGAGGTTTCTAATGCAAAACCTGTGTTAGTAACTCAATTCCTAAAGGAGAGACTCGTGTTACTGTCTGTAAGTGGATTTTTCTAGATTCTGTGTACACTCTACTGATTTGTAGTGTAAACATGGTAATTTCACATGGTTTTTTGAGAAAAGTTCAAATTGACTTTATCTATAGATAGAAAAATTGATCTAGGTGTGAATATATTGATTCCTTGAGTAGTGGAGAGCATGGTTTGAATAGTTTAAATAGATGAGAAAAGGGATCATTATGAGGTTAAACAATGCACCCAATGACAAGTAAAGGTCTATGTAAAGGTTAGAGGTCGAGCTACTAAACCATGTGTACACACAAAGGAAAATGGAAGACATCAAAGAATATTGAGGTGCATGGAGAGGCCAACAATAGTGAATGAGAGGCAGAGTTCGATATACTTGTTGTGAAAAAGTTTGTAGAGGTTGTAGCAGAGGTAAATCAAAGGAAGAATGTCTTGGATCAAAGCTTGATGGCATAGACAATATTTAGAGCATGTTGTAGCTGAGATTTAGAGTTTGATGGAAGAGAAACAAAGCATTGAGTAGTTACATGATTGTATGACTAATGCATTTGTGATTGTAGGGGTAAAGAATTCATTTTTATGGCTATAGATTTGTATCTATGGTTGTTATTTTATTATATCGTTGATTCATTATGTTTAGAATAGTTACATTATTGTTGGAGTATGTTTAATGTGTGTATGCAGGAGTTTGGTTGTGTGTTTTGTGGATTTTATAAGCTAATAACTATGCGTATGTTCATATTGGTAGTTGAAAAGAGATTATATTGATGTGATTGTATTTAGTTGATGTGTTTCTATATGATTGTGAGTGAGAGAGAGAGATATATATATGTTTGAGTGGGTATTTCATTGAGTTGTTGAGCATAGAGTCATTGTGAATCTAGTTTGAAAATTGATGAAAGAAGGTTTATGGTTCTTTGAATGTTTAGTATAGGGCCCAGTATGAAATATTTTAAAACATGGTACATGAGGATTTGAAGGTTTTGACCTGCAATGTTTTAGAGAGAGGCTTGCATGCATGTGGCAGCTTGCCAAGGGGGTACTTAGTTGCTTCATTCCAGTAGAGGTTGAAGAACTTACTCAGGGAGTAGAGGCTTCCTTCTAGTGGTAGATGGAAAACTAGTGAGGGTGGTGGTGCTCAGTAAGTGGAGGTTTGCATGGCTTATGGGAGTGGTGGATCACATTGGATTTTCAAGTAGAGGCTTGCACATTGGTGGTGTCTAGTGATTTAGATGTAAAAGAAGTTTGAGACTAGTAAAATAACATAGACAAATATTATCTACCAATGTTGGTTTTTACCCTTGTGGTTTCCACCTTACATCTCATATCCTTGCATGATGTAATTATTGATGTGTTGTTTCTATGTTTCTTGATGGTTTATGGTTGGAGCTCTAGCATTCCCAACGCATCTAGGAACCTTCGGCACACTCACCACAAATTTTTCTCGATAAGTCCGCTTTTCATGTCTTTTGCTGCTTTTTTGTTTCTTTTTGTATTTTAGTTTGTGTGAGTGTTGTTTTCTTGGTTTTATTGAATGATTGATATTTTTTAATGCATATTAGCTTTTAGAAGCATCATCTCAAGTTTTTCATTGCATTTCCTTGTTATCACATGCATGACACTATTTATGCACTAACGATCATTGTTGCAGTGACTCACTTCAAACACTTAGTTGTTTTCCCATATTACTGAATCCTGTGCTTATGATTACATGCATGTTTTTTCAGTCATGTCTACACCCAGATTCACACATGCATTCAGTCCTTACTATTTTCAGTCACCCATCAGTGGGTCTGAGTTGCCTTGGTCTAGACCTTGCCTTTCCCAGCTTGCACTTCGCATTTCTGGGATGGAAGGCCTTTCCTTGCTTCAAGAAATTGCTTAGATACTTCCTCACACTGGCCTCCCAGGGTTTTCTTTGTACAATTTTGAGATGCAGTGCCTTAGCTAACCCTTAGAATTATGCAATGTAATTTTCTTGGGTTGTAGTCATGCTGACTGAAACTGCGCATTGCGTAGTTCCAATTCTCAGTAGGCCAAGATAGACTGTGCTCTACACAGTTTCAGTAGTCATTCAACTCATTGGTAGGTTGGACTGTGTTCTACGTAGTTTTGGTAGTCAATCTCCCAGCCTCCCAGAGAAAATTGCGCAAATTTCCTAATAAGTCACCCATGTGTGTTGCATGTTAGTCCTCAAGTTTCTTTTGGTTTTCAACTGACAGTTTTCTTTCCTTGAGTGTTGCTTTGTCTCTAGGTATCACAATTTTTCATCATTTCCTCAGAAATATTGGTACAATGGCTTCCAAGAGAGTAGGGTCAAAGGACACCATTGAGAGTGCAACTGGAGATGTGGTCGAGCAAGTTTCTATGAGCTTGCCCATATATGAAGACACTAAGTTGTTCATAGACAAGGAGATCAAGATTAAATGACATGACATCAATGACATCTTCTTAGGCACCTTTGAGGAGAATCTGGAGGACCTCACAGTTTATGTCAACATACACAAGTCAGGCTTGTACCGGGTTGCATGCAGGTATCCCGCATTTCCATGTGCGAACATGATCCACTGGATTGTCTCGCACACCGATCCTAAGACAATGATGTTAAGCAGCATCAGTGGAACATAACTTTCTACCTTTAGGGTTGGGGCCTTTCAGGAGTCGTATCACTTGCTGCAGCCAGTGAACAAAATGGATGCACTCCTTACTAGTCCTAACAGTAGTGCAAACTCAATAGATATCTTGAAGAGCTGGGTGAGAGAGATGTCTAAGTTCAGGACAACACCCAAGTAGGTATACAAGACACTACAAAAGGCTTATCACTTCTTGGTCATCTTCGCATGTTGCTTATATTTCCAGGAGAGCACAAAGACCTTCCCGCAGAGTTGGGTGATTGTGTTGGATCATCTAGCGAACAAAGGAAGACCTTTCAATTTGTCTAACATATTGGCTCTCCAAATGAAGGGACAAGTAACAAATTATCGGGATCCACCTAAGGGTCAACAAAAAAATATTTTCATGTCCGCTTACATACTTAATGCAATATGTGTTTGTCAGTAGTTCCCTAGCTTGGGTTTGGCATGGGAACCATCAAAAACCTCTATGCATATCTATTGCAGGTTGTTCTCCGAGTGGAACTTCCATGGAGTTATACTACAACTATGAGACCACTTCGTCACCCTCGTGTACAAGATGATCTTTGAGCAGGATCTTCCTTGCATGTCACAGGAATCAATGGAGCCATTAGTTAACATAGCAGATCGGTATGCCTCACCCCTTGGGACCTTCATCCGAATGTACAGTGTGGAGAAGGCTCTGCATGTGTTACCAAAGTTTTCCATGGACAAGTTGGTCATGCAAGAGGTTGCATACCACATCTTGATAGGGCTGTCAGTGAGACTGGACAGGCAGAAGAAGGCACCTTGACCTTCTCTTCCTTTGTGGATCAGCCTATATGAGATCCAAAGTCTCAAGCATGCTGAGGCTGAGATGGAGGAATTCAAGAAATGGAGGAATTCAATATGACCTACATCGCCTAGTGTAGGACCATTGTGTGAGAGTGTATCATCCTTGGGTCCACGGAGCATGTAATTGGCCTAAGGAAGACCCATGGAGATATTTCTACAATTCTTAAAGGCTTAATGAACTAGTTCAAGTGGTTGTATAATGGTTAGTAGTGCACAACGAAGAAACATCTTAGAGAGTAGCAACATCAACAGCAATAGAGGGAAGCACAACTGCACATGACAAAAGAAAGAGGAAAGTTGTTGACAACACCAAGGCAGAGAAAAGATGCAAGTTCATGGAAGATCCAGTTGTATTAAGACAAGCTTTTGAGATTGAAGCAAAGAAGAAACAACGCAACAAAAGGATTACGCAAAGAGAGAGGGAGAAGAAGAAGCTAGAGGAGGGAGAAAAGAAGTTGTAGGAGGTGAAGCAACAACTAAGGGAAGAATAAGAGTTGTGTATAAAGAAAAAGCAAGTGCAGTAGGACTAGGAACCTCATAACTCATAGGAAATTATTTTGGTAGCCAAGCTTATGAGAGGTATAACATAGAGAAATCTTGGAGTGTGTTATCACCTAGATTGACCTCAGGCTAAAGGGAGGCAATGCCAGGGTAACCACAAACAAAGCTTAGCCAAGTAGGTAGCCCTACTAGGTCGGGAGAGGGCTCTCTCTGTAAGGATCTTAGTCAAGATGACTAGATCAGGTAAAGGATTTTAGGCTAGGTATAGTAGCTCGAAAGTTTTGATTGGAATTTGTAGAGGTTTTTCTAGATCACGAGGAGCTAGGCAATTTAAGTCTGGGAAATTAGGTCAAAAATGCAGGATGTTCTATGGGGCAAGGTAGGCATAGGATTTAGCACTCTAGGGCTTGATGAGGTGAGATTTTTAAGACTAGTGAGAAGCTAAGAAGGGCATGTGACAATCATGGATCCTTCCTGGATTGCAGAAAACATGAAATGGTGAATGGTTTCCCAAGGAAGAGCACTAATGCAATGAATTCTACCTATAAAACTTGAAAACATTCAACTAGAAGCAATGAAATGATTGATGGCATACATAAAACATATAAAGATATAATCACAGAAGAAGAAACTGTATTAAAAATTGATATCACAAGGATCCCATAAAAATATCTGCAATTCTTATTAATCTCCTACCAAACTGCTTACAAAGGTGTACAATCAAGCTCTGAGCATCCAACTGAGTCCAACCTATAAAATGACTAAGAAACTACATGATATAGGCCTAAAAAAAAACTAATCCTAGCCTCAGGGATTGAATCCATGAGAGGAGGAGTAGTTGCAGAAAATACTGAACTGATATCTAAAGACTAGGGTGGTCAAACTGACTTATCCCTAATATGAAGCAAACTAATTCATTACATGTCATTTAGGCCATTCATCTGGTGTATCTACCCTAGTTAACAAAAAAATACTTTAATTACATCATCATTATGAATTACATTAGTGAAAAATCAAAATCCCACATGTGAAAAGTATTTTCTAAGAGAAAGAGTGAAAAAATTGTCTTCCTATCAAATGCGCAGCACCAGTGTCAAACGCGCAGTGCTTGAAGGAAGTGTACAATGCCATATTCAGGATGATTTTTGAATGCCTTCCTGGTGCCGAAATCTAGCTCAGGATTGCTCATTGGAAAGCTTATCCTATCTAGTTTCCAAAAATTCCCCTAGTTTCCAAATTGAGCTTGATTTGCCCCTCCAAACCTACAATCTCCCAAGACTGCTCAAACGCACAACGCCTAGCTCAGAAAATAAGCAGAAACATAATTTTTAGGTGGTTTATTGCCTTTTCCACCTAGTAGTTTTAACTTTCAAATCTGGAAACATGGTTTTCTTGAGTCTAAATGGTCTTATGAATCCAATGGTGGTGGTCATTCCTCCAAAAGATGCCCCAAAAAAGTGTGTATCACCCAAGGTGCTGCGCGTTTGACCAAGGGATTGATACAAAAATTACCTGAAGAAAATATGAAATGCTAAAAAGCAAAAAACTAAGTTTAGGGTCTTCAAAAATGGTTGACATAGCTGATGTTAAAGGTGACTAAGCATGGAGTTAAGCCTCCACCAATAGGTCAAGCTTGTGCTTCTCCTTCTGATGAGTTAAGGCCTTAATTTTTGCATGAGCCCTTTTGAGCTTGGCTCTAGCAATTTTGTTTCTCATAGCATAGTATTTGGCCATTATTCCTTGAACCTCCATATCTCTATTAGCTTTAGCTAACTGGTCCTAAGGGTGAGTGTTAAGCCTCTCAAGCCAATATTCCCAGTTCTCATTCACCATTATGCCAAATTATTCATTTAAGGTGAGTTGGTTGGAAAATTGAGCTTCTTTTTCTCTTTCAAACTCCAAAGCTCGCTTTAGGCCTCTAGTCCTAGGCTTCCTCCTAGGAATTGTTTCCTCCATGGGCTCACCATAGTCACCATAGGCTTTCTCAAGTTGGATTTTAGTTTTTTCAGCTTCCCTTTTAGCTTTGATGAGCTGAACTTCCATAAGCTCATGCTTGGTCTCCATTTGCCTATTTTCCCATTCATAATAAGATCTAATGTATTTTTTTCTTTGTAGTTTCAACTGCAACTCACCTATCAATGCTTCTTGCTCTTTGAGGATCATTTTGGTGTTTTCCTTTTCATCTTCCTCATCTAATTCCACTAAGTCAAAATCTTCCTCAATTTCGTGGGGGTCTTCTTCCTGTTTTCAAATTTCCGTTTCAACCAGTTTTTCCTTTTCTTTTTGTACCTACTTTGCTGATGTAGAGAGCAAGGCCCCTCCCACAATTTCTGGGGTAAACACTTTCCTATTTCCTCTGTGACAAGTGTGCACCATAGTACCTAAATTTGTCCCTCCAAGCTTGATTCTTTGACCCTGATCACTTTGTTCTTTGTCACTGATCTCTTTCCTGTCAGATGAAAGAATAGGGCCATGGAATGGTGATAATGGGAGTGATGGTGTGACTGACTCATCAGGGGAGGATGAATAGTGCATG
>APFE030780455.1:73214-91593 GCA_000404065.3 Pinus taeda
AGGAAATTTTACATCTATTCTTAACTTCGGGGGTGCTGCCCCCGAAACCCCCCGCCAGGGGGGCCCCCCAAAATGTCACAGTCGTCCCCCCTGGAACCCCCTTGCAGTGAATATTTTACGTACGAACTGGGGTCCAATGCGACGATACCTTTGAGTGCAGAATATAATCAGGCTCCACACCCAACACTATTGGTCCACAGGGCATTAACAAGCTTTTGATGCCAATTCTTCTTATTCGTCTCCAACATTTTCTTGATTATATTCACCAAGGACTTATTTGACGACTCTGCCAATCCATTGCGCTACGGGCAGTATGCTGTGGACTGACCCAATGTAATATTGTGCTTGTTGCAAAACTCCACCATCTTCTTGGACTTAAATTCCACTGTATTATCTGTTATGATCTTGTGAGGAGAAACAAAATGAGACAAGATATTAGATTCTAAAAATTGGATAATGATTGTATTCGTGGCTTGCCTTGTCAGGATGGCCTCAATCCACTTGGTGAAGTAATCGGTAGCTGTCAAGATCCATCGGTGTTGTGCTGATGATATAGGATGGATTTCCCCTATGAAATTAAGTCACCACTGTTGGAAAGGTGCATTTACTTCAACTGGTTTCAAAGGAAGAGGAAGCAACTTCCTTTTTCCTTGAAAAACATGGCATTCATTGCAGCTCATCACTGTCTTATACAAATTTGAAAATAAAGTCAGAAAATAATATCCTACTCTCAACACTTTGTTAGATGTTGTTTTCCAAAACAAATGATTGCCACAATAACCTCTATGAAAATCATGCATTACCTTCTGAGCTTTGTCTTCAACCAAACAATTAAGAAGAACCCCTCCCAGATCTTTCCAATAAAGAGCACTGTTTAAAAAGCAAAATTTTGGAGATTTGAGTTTTAGTGATCTACGTTTACTTCTTGACATTCTAGGAGATGGCGAAAGATGCTGAAGAACATAAACTATATTAGAATACCATGGTTATTTGAGAAACATTTCTGAGACTTGAATGAGCGAGCCACCATCCTCATCCTCTGACATTGCTGCGAGATTTATGTCCAAAGCATGTAGATTTGATTCTGCCATCAGTTTTTCCAAGCCTTTTCCCTTGATCGGTTTAGTGGGTTTAATCTCTAGATCATATTCCAACATTTCTGCTATCCACTTACCTCTTCTTCCCTCCAGATCAGTTTGCATTAGAACATCCTTTACTGCTGCATTAGGAACATATGCTATGGTATATGAATGTAGAATGTACACTTTGAAATCCTTCAATTCTTTTATGAGAGCGAGCACTTGTTTTTCAATGATATTATACCACAAGACAGTATCTCGAATAGTCCTACTGAAAAAAGAAATGGGTTGCTCCATCTGATCTCACTTTTGCATCAATACCGCAGCCACGGTGTGCTTGGATGCAAATGAAAATATAATGAAATCATGAGTGTAATTAGACTAATCAAGACAGGGGCTGTGGTAAAAGAAAAATTTACCAAATTGAATGACTTCATGGCATCCTGGGTCCATTTCACAGTGCTGTCCTTTTTCAACATATTATTCATTTCACGTAAATGTTTAGCGAAATTGGGTATAAATCTGCGTAAGAAATTCATCTTACCATTGAAAGCCTGAATCTCCTTTTTTTTGCGTGGAAAGTCTATATGCTGAATTGCCTCCACCCTTAAAGTATCAATGCAGATACCATCTTTAGAAATGATATGACCGAGGAGTTTACCCTCGTCCATGGCAAAAAGACTCTTCTTGGGGTTGAGAGAAATCCTGAACATCCTACATTTCTGAAAGACAATCCTTAAGTGGTGCAAGTGTTCATCATCAGAACCAGAAAATACCATCAAATCATCTAAATAAACAACCAAGAAAACATCCTTCTCATTAGCAAAAGTGATGTCCATCGCTCACTGGAAAGTGGCTCTGACATTATTCAATCTGAATGGCATTTTGGCATACTGAAAAGTTCCCCAAGGTGTTGTGAAGGCAGTTTTGTCTTGATCTTTTTCATGCACCAAGATCTGATTATAGCTTGAGTAACCATCGAGTAGTGACATCCGTGATGCTCCAATATACTCTTTGTAGAATATGGTCCATCTTTGGAAGTGGGTAATTATCATTTAAGGATATTTTGTTGAGGTTCCGGAAATCTATGTACAACCTTATTTCTCCAGTATTCTTTCATACCGGTACCAAATTCAAAATCCAATTAGAAAATATGATTGGAACAATGATGCCATCTTTGAACAATCTGTTCACCTCTTTCTCGATGGATGGCAGCAGCTTTGGATTGATCCTTCTCAACTTCTATTTGAAAGGCTTTTGATTCGGCTTGATAGGAATAGAATGTTGAATTATATTCTTGTCATACACCTTCAAATCTGAATAATCCCACACAAACACATCAGAAAATTCAGAAAGTAATCTAGAAACTGGGCCTTTACCTTGGGAGACAATGCTTTTGATAGCTTTACAAGTTTGGGCTTGTCAGTTGTTCCGAGATTGACATCTTCAACTCCTTTGTCGATAGGAATGAAGCTCGGTTTTCTTGCAACATCATCCTGATCAAAAAGCTCCTATAAAGGTATGAGACCTCTAGGAATAATGTTATCCTTCAACTGTAATACCTCCATCTAATTCACCTCAATCTCTTGTTCATCAGTATCATAATCATCATCAATGGAAGAATTCTTGAGCTTTCCTTCATTCTGCAAAAAGGCATTGATTTCATTATCATCCCAAAACACTTGCTAATACCTTAAATTATCCAGAATAGCAGGCTGGTGTTTGACATGAATTTCAAATTTGTTGCTAGAGTTCATTAGGATCTTAAAATTACTTGCTGCAGTGGCGAGAGAATCTGCAATAATGTTTTGAGTCTGGGGTACTGCTGTCAAGGTATATTCAGGAAACATTCTCAGAATATCTAAGACTGCATTTTTGTAGGCTCTCATCGATAGATGCTTTGCTTAATACTCTCCCTTTACCTATTTTATCACCAGCTCTAAATCACCCTAGACAAAAATCATTTTTGCATTCATTTTCTTCAAAATTTTAAGACCTGTAATCAAAGCCTCATACTTCGCTTCATTGTTAGAGCAATCAAAAGCCAACTTGTAAGAACATAATCTAACATTACTTGGGACATTGGGAGGCTGGAAAGAAGGGCTATGAATCAAAATTCCTATACGAACATCGTCCTTACCCACAGCGCCATCAAAGTCCATGCTCCAAAGGTCGGGTTCATCTTCTAGATGCTGAAATTTTGTTTCCTTCTCCACCTTACCTTGACTGATTACTTCATTTCTTTGCTCTTCACTGACCCTGTGCTACTATGTAGACTGCTCAGAAGAAATTGCTACTTTCTCTTTTTCCTGATTAAGGACCGCCCTAAAATTCTCAGAAATTTCTGGTACATCATCTGCTTCTATAATTTGAATATTTACATCATTTAATCCACTATTAGAATACAAAAAAAATGATTCTAAATCAGTATTTATAGCATTTATTGGATGATTCACAGGCTTCTCTTTACTAGTGATCATGTATTTCATTTTCTTCTCTCGGTATAACTTCCTTAATTGACCGAAAATGGGAATTGTAGCATAAGAGAAGTCAAGTTGTAAAGTGCCCTTGAGTTTAGCACCCCACAATCTAGACAAGAGCATACCGAATCGAGGTGGAATATTAGCAACAAGCACATCCATCAAAACATTTTTGGCTGGGATTTGATCTAAAGACACTACCAAATCTTTGATAAGACCAATGCAATGAACTCTACTAGAGTCAAAGGAGTACAAATCATGGTATTTCTAGGTAATATCTAGGCCCAACTTCTCCATAATGGCTTTAGGCATCAAATTATGAGAAGCTCTGAAATCAAACATGGCATTATGGAGAATGTACTCATGCAATCTAAGACTCAAATAAAATGGAGGAACTTCACTATCTTCACGCTAACCTTCTAGGGCTAGACCAAAAATGAGTTCAGGATGATCATCTTCGATATTTAACATGTCTGATAGAGGGTCTATTTGTGAAATTCTAGATACATGGTGTTTATAATTGCTATTATTTACCAGCTCAGTCAAAGGAATGGACACTTTTAATTTAGCAATTTCACTTTCTAAATTAAAGGATGAAACTTTTTCTACCATTTTGACAGTAATGTCCTTCTTCTCTACTTGCTCTTTCATTGCATTTTTTTTATTGTTCTTCTCATTTGCAACGATATTTACTGATGGTACTTTGCTGGAACTCGGGTTGGTAGGCTCTTTCTCTTTCTTTTGAATGTTTGAGGATTCATTCTTCGATTGGAGATCCTTTCTTTTCTAAATGGGATTGATTGGCACATCTCTGGTGCTCAAAGAATACTACCTCTGTTGTGCTGTCAAAGCATTCATATAACCTCGCTGATAATCATCAGACTCAGCCTCCAAACCTGCATCATTTGCTAATATGTAATCTTCATTCCTTTGAATGTCTAGAACCTCTACATATTCTTCATCTTCCATCAGAAAAATGGGCATACCATCGGCAATGAAAAAATGGTTTTCTTCAATTACCGGATAATCATCATCTTCTTCTCCCATTCCCTGAACATAAATCTACTGCAAAGGAGTTCTGATCTACTGTCGTTGTGCTGGTTGGTCCAGTGCCTTTTGTTCTCTCTGCTTGATCTGGAATTGGGGCTGCTGTTGTCCTCTAAAATTTGAATTCTTGATTGGTGGTTTAGGTCTATGTGTGATGGTCAACCAATCAACCATCCTCTCCACTATTCAGATCAAAATATCCATCTTGACATTTGAGGTAGATGCTTCCTCCTCTATGGTCACTTGCTTTTCAAATCTCATTCTTGCTTTTTTGGCCAGCAGATTTGCTTCTACACTTACAACATTCTTCTGCATGTCTTCTAGTGTGGTGGGATCATGTTCCCGTAACTGATATGCCATATCAGTATCAAAACCATATGGAAACTTGAGTAAAGCTAACCCCTTCAGTGGTTTAATGTTGGCCAGAATAGCATTATATACTACATTAAACCTCACGCAATAATCTTGCACACTTTCACCGACATTCCTTTTGATATTTTCATACTCAGACAAAATTTGGAGTGGATTCTTCTTTACCTCCCACCGATCTAGAAATTTCCTATGCAGGACTAGAAAACTAGTGATAGAGGCTGCTGGTAAATCTCTGAACTATTTCCGAACTTCACCTCCAAAGCTTTGTAAAAACAATCTCATAGTCACATCTTCTATCTCTACCTCATGAAGGTCAAAGAAGTCATTCATTTTATCAACATGTTCCTGAGTTGTAATGTTTTGAGTGGAATCGAAAAGAGGTATTTTACTTTGATAATCAGCGGGCATAGCACCAAGATTTTGAGGTAAAACAAGAGGTGCATACCGGGCCGCCATGACTTGAGGTGGATTTAAAACAACGATTGGAATACTAGGGGTTGGTGGAGTAGTAGGGGTAATAGGTGTTTGATGGGATATTATAGGTTGAAGGGAAAGTGCAGGTATAAATTGAGGTTGGGAATGAACTTCAGAGGTTGATGGGAATAATGAGGAATTGAGGGTATTGGACGCTTGTTCTAAAAACTCAGGGACCTTAGCAGTAGTAAGGGACGATGGAGGAGAATTTAGGATATACTCATCAATTAACCGGTTCACCTTTTGAATTTCGAGATTTGCAATAAACTCTGGGTCTAGAACTATATCATCAAGTGCACTTTCAAATTTGGTTCTAAATAGAGAAAGGTCAAATGACAAATCAAAAGGGAGATCTTCTAAGAACAACCACTCATCTGGGCAGGAATCTACTTTTATCGAAGGTGTTAAGTTGACTGTACTTTCTTGTCTTTTGAGTCTTCTTGAAATCAAGTTAGGGTTATCCACTACTGTGGTGAGATTTGGATCTAGATTGGCCCTAGTGTACTTTCTCGAAGCTAGTGTGCTCAAATTCCATAGTTTTCTATATTTCTTTAGAACTTTCTATTTCATCCTAGTAAATTTTAAAAGTCATCATCCAAAAGTTCAAGAATTTAAATGAAAGATATTACGAGGGTGATTAGTCTTTCTTACCCAATATGGTTGCCACTACGTTATCACCTAGATTGACCTCAGGCTGAAGGGAGGCAATGCTAGGGTAACAACAAACCAAGCTCAGCCAAGTAGATAGCCCTACTAGGCCGAGAGAGGGCTCTCTCCACAAGGATCTTAGTCAAGATGACTAGATCAGGTAAAGGATTTTAGGCTAGGTATAGTAGCTCCAATGTTTTGATTGGATTTTGTAGAGGTTTTTCTGGATCAGAAGGAGCTGGGCAATTTAGGTCTGGGAAATTAGGTCAGAAATGTAGGGTGTTCTATGGGGCAAGGTAGGCTTTAGCACTCTAGGGCTTGATGAGGTGAGATGTTTAAGACTGGTGAGAATTTAAGAAGGGCATGTCAGAATCATGGATCCTTACTGAATTGTAGAAAACATGAAACGATGAATGGTTTCCCAAGGCAGAGCACTGATGCAATGAATTCTGCCTATCAAAGTTGAAAACATTCAACTAGAAGCAATGAAATGATTGAGGACATACATAAAACATATAAACATATAATCATAGAAGAAGAAACTCTACTAAAACTCCATACCACAGGGATCCCATAAAAATAGTTGCAATTCTTATTAATCTCCTGCTTAACTTCTTACAAAGGTGTACAAACAAGCTCTGAGCATCCAACTAAGTCCAACCTGTAAAGTGACTGAGAAACTACATGATATAGGCCTAAAAAAAACTAATTCTAGCCTCGGGGGTCGAATCCATGAGAGGAGGAATAGTTGCACAAAAGACTGAACTGATAGCTAAAGACTACGGTGGTCAAACTGACTCATCCCTAATATGAAGCAAACTAATTCATTACATGCCACTTAGGCCATTCATCTGATGTATCTACCCTAGGTAACAAAAACACACTTTAATTGCATCATCATTATGAATTACATTAGTGAAAAATCAAAATCCCACAAGTGAAAAGTATTTTCTGAGAGAAACAGTGGAAAATTTCGTTGCCTATCAAATGCACAGTGCCAGTGTCAAACGTGTAGTGCCTGAAGGAAGTGCACAATGCCATTTTTAGGGTGAGTATTGACTACCTTCCTGGTGTCCAAATCTAGCTCAGGGTAGCTCATTGGAAAGCTTATCCTGCCTAGTTTCCAAAAATCCCCCTAGTTTCCAAATTGAGTTTGATTTGCACCTTCAAACTGCAATCTCCCAAGACTACTCAAATGCGTAGTGCCTGGCTCAAAAAATAGGCAGAAACATGATTTTTAGGTGGTTTTTTTCATTTTCCACCTAGTAGTTTTGACTTTCAAATCTGGAAACATGGTTTTCTTGAGTGTAAATGGTCTTCTGAATCCAATGGTGGTGGTCATTCCTCCAAAATATGCCCCAAAAAAGTGGGCAACACCCTAGGTGCTACGTGTTTTCCCAAGGGACTGATACAAAAATTACCTGAAGAAACTAGGAAATGCTAAAAAGAAAAAAAATGATTTTAGGGTCTTCAAAAATGGTTGACATAGCTGATGTTAAAGGCGACTAAGCATCGAGTGAGGCCTCCACCAATAGGTCAATCTGGTCCTTCTCCTTCTGATGAGTTAAGGCCTCAATTTTTGCATATGCCCTTTCGAGCTTGGCTCTAGCAATTTTGTTTCTCATAGCATAGTATTTGGCCATTCTTCTTTGAAGCTCAGTATCTCTTTTAGCTTTAGCTAACATGTCCTCAAGATGAGTGTTAACCCTCTCAAGCCAATATTCCCGATTCTCATTCACCATTATGCCAAATTATTCATTTGAGGTGAGTTGGTTGGCAAGTTGAGCTTATTTTTCTCTTTCAAGCTCCAAAGCTCACTTTAGGCTTCTAGTCTTAGGCTTCCTCCTAGGAAATTTTTCCTCCATGGGCTCACCATAGTCACCATAGGCTTTCTCAAGTTGGATTTTAGTCTTTTCAGCTTCCCTTTTAGCTTTGATGAGCTAAACTTCCATAAGCTCATGCTTGGTCTCCATTTGCCTATTTTCCTATTCATAATAAGATATAATGTATTTTTCTCTTTGTATTTTCAACTGCAACGCACCTATCAATGCTTCTTTCTCTTTGAGGATCATTTTGGTGTTTTCCTTTTCATCTTCCTCATTTAAGTCCATTAAGTCAAAATCTTGCTCAGTTTTGTGGGGGTCTTCTTCCTGTTTTTGCATTTGTATTTCAACCATTTTTTCCTTTTCTTTCTGTACCTACTTTGTTGATGAAGAAAGCAATGCCCCTCCCACAATCTGTGGGGAAAACACTTGCTTATTTCCTCTCTAATAGGTGTGCACCATAGTACCTAAATTAGTGCCCCCGGGCTTGCTGCTTTGACCCTAATCACTTTGTTCTTTGTCACTGTCCTCTTTCTTGTCAGATGAAAGAATAGGTCCATGGAATGTTGATAATGGGGGTGATGGTGTGACTGACGCATCAGAGGAGTATGAATAGTGCATGGGCTAAGATGGAGAAATGAAGGTTGGTGGATGACATGGGAATGTCTTGAACATTTTGAGTGGAAACTTGAGTGAAAATGGGGTTAGCTATAAATGTACTCCATGCAATGTTAAGTTATTTAAGGTGATAAAGAACTATGATCTTTATAAGGGAATGGTGAACTAAGCTTTTCATTTGATCTCTGTATTCTCTTTTCTAGGCAATGCAAGCTATCTTCTCAACACTTCTGAAAAGATAGTAGGGTATATTGAGCATTTTAACCCTAATGAAATGCATAAGTAATCAGATGTGGTAAGAATAGACCCTAGAGAATCTACCCTCACATGAAAAATAATTCATTATAATCCTCATCATAGGTGCATATCTATCAAGTAGGTATGAGAAAGGGAAATAGCCTTTTCTTTCACTTCTGTACCTAGGTTTGATGTATGGTTCATAAAAATGTGCTTCTATTTTACCATGCTTGAAGCATTTTCCCCCAACTTCTGGAATCCCAATGGCAGCTGATATGATGGCAGCAGAGAATGTGAAGGTTATGCCTACAAGAGTGACTTGGTTATCCTGAATTGTGGTTATTAAAAGTCTAGTCAACTCAGGGTGGTACTAGACTACTTGGACCTGCTCACAAAACTCAAAACACCCTAACCATTTGAAGGATGCCACTATCATACGCGAATCTAGGAGCTCTTTGATATCTGTGGGTTCAAACCTGTTGATTTTACCTCCTTTTTGTGGCCTTCTGTGCTCTATGTTTCCCTCTCTGTCTGATCCCTCTTCTTCACTATGTGGTCTATATTCTTCATTAGCCATGGTGTCTTTGTTATGAAACCCTAAGTAAATGGTAGGCGAATGAAAGTGTTTAGGAAGGAAAAAAAAGGGAAAGGTAGATGGGAATCTGATGGGTGTAGGGATATAGGTCTCTGAAAGGGGATATAGGGTATTATTGATTAGGTATTTTTTGGAAATGGGAAGTTTTTTTTCAAAAATTAGGGCTTAGGAGAAAAACTAGGGTTTTGAATGTGAGACTAACACCAATCTTGATTTCATTCTTCAGACATTGAGGAAATAACTTTGAGGAGAGGGAAAATGATGTTTTAAAGAGCATACTTGTTTTAAGGCTGAGGAGGTATTAGTAACACTGAAGAATGAATATGGGAAAAACTAGCCAAATGCGCAGTGCCTAGAGGAACTACATAACACTTTTGCAGAGTGCGCAATGCCAAGAGGAAACATGCAGTGCCTCCACTGTTTTTGTTGATTTGACCTCAAACTATAAAAAACACTGCTGGGGTTTGCTCAATGTGGGGTAAAAGGGAAATAAAGAAGACATGAAGGAAAGAAGGTATTTATACACCTTTGAATTTAATCTTTAGCTCCTCAAACCCCCTTTGCTAATGTTTTTTTTTCACTTTTACCTTTCCATTTAATTGCTCTTGATTTTCTGGCCCTTTCCTTTTCTGACAGGTGGATGATGATCTAGCACTTTTGACTTGTGCCCTTGGTAATGGAGTTGGAAAAACTGAAGAGTCACTTATTACATATAATGAACATAAAATTAAATAAAAGAAAATAAAAATAATTACATCACTAGTGAATAAAAATTTACAAATTGGGGATAAATCCTTAATGATGAAAGCATTGTTTAAAAAACAAAACCAAGTGATTATGGTCACATGATTTGAAAACCTTTATTTGACTGAAAAGGAAGATAATATCTCTAACCTTTTCTAACCTTGCTGAGATGGTGACCCATTAGACCTTGAAAAATGAAAACCCTAGTGACCTAATGGAACCTTGGAAACTCAAGTGATTTATGATGACTAGACTGAGAATGGAGTATGGTGACCTGAGCCTTTAAGACAGATTTTTCCTAAGCAAGATACATGGAGGTAGGTTAGCAAAAATTTATTTTTGAGTGGAGTTTTGGACTTGGTACTTTAGACTACCATTAGTGAGGAGATTTTACATGACCTAGGTGGAATGATAAAATTTTTAACATGGGACTCTAACATGATATGAAAACAGGATTATGATCACTGATGGCAGTATGAAAATACTGACACTAATAGAGTGTATTGTAATGAGCCTTGGCTTCTTCACAGTGCAAGGTGAGTACATCTCTTTGGAGGAGCAGGCGACATGACTGTAACATTCCACTATTGGGGATAGTGGTTTTCATGGTCATAGGTATGATTGGATCCTTCACTCTTTTAATATAACAGAGCCAACATGTTTCAAGCATATATTTTTGTTGTAGTTCGACTATCCTGGTTACTCTAACGATGTATGTAGTTGTAATTTATGCATGTATGTATGTACTATTCCTTATGTGTTTGTGTGAATCTTATCGAAGCGTTTTGTTAGTATAACTCATCACTTTGGACTATTAGCTATCCTTCTTTCCATCTCGTGATGTCTTTCAGCTCGTGTGTTCCCTTTCAAGCTACGTTCTATCATAGGTTTCTAAGGGGCACACTCTTCTCCCCTTTTGTGTGTTAAAGACTTTCATGCACCTTCCCTGACTTGCTGCAAGGTCACACACTTGCTTCCAACAAGGACATATTACTTACCTTTGTGCACAACTGCAGTCAAGGCAATACCGTACTACCCACTAATGGGAATCCTACTCCAAAAAATCTAAGGTCTATTTCAGAATTCTTACTAGGGAGATCCCCTGAGATGTTGGTGAGTCCAACCCTATCAACAAATACCAAAGAGAAATTCATTAGTATTTTGTTGAAATTAGTTATATCAAAATTTGTGCTCATTAATAGATATATTCTATTTGGTTTTTAAGAAAATTATGGTAGGAGAAGAATTTCTTATGAAGTATTATCTTAGTGATTTTTTTTTAAGTATTCTTAATTGTTTTTGAAGTATTCTTGTTTTTTTGGTTAATGAAGAAACTTTTGTTGAATTATAATCATTAATTCACAAAAATCATCTATCTCACTACCATGGTCTGCCACAAATGAAACTAAATAAATGGAAGTAAATACTACTATTGTATAGACCCAACATAAAAAGAATCAAAATATAAATGTTAATTGAACTGATTTCTTGATAAAACAATGTTATAGACGATTGACAAAAGAAAAATTAGTAGCTTCCAGTTATGTTGACTATACATCTAAGCAGTAAAATAAATTTTTGAAATGAAAAATTCATCCAATAATTTTAAACCATTATCATTTGTAAGAAAATATCATTAGAGTTGGGTCCTGTGCACTAAAAATTGTTTGCGTTTTGAGACCACAATAATATTAGCCCTCAATATGTGCTAAGAAAGCATTAAGGCTAGCCAAACGTGATCATTGGTGGAGGTGGACTCTTGGAATCTCATTGAGGCATCCAATTATCTCCATTTGGTCCTGATATTTGTCTTTGAGCACATCGCTTAGGAGTTCCTTCATTTTACAATGGAGGGTATAAAACTAAAATATTGACTCTACCTTCCCCCGGTGTGACTAGCATTAAGTACCTATGAGAAAATTCATTTTGTCTTTTTGAGTAAAAGTAGGAATGTCGATCATTGGTGGTTAATGCCTCCATTTAACGAATCTCAACGTGGAATTCAAGAATGGTGGAGGAGTGGAAGATGACAGTAATAGACTAGACATGTTTCTAGGCTTGAGGCCTGCCCAAAGTTCTATTACCACTAGACCCCCATTAGGATCTCATTCTCCAATGCGGTATGATTGTTAAGTGAAGTCCAGCTAAAGAAGTAAATCACCAATAGAGGAGGAAAAAACCAATAGCACCATTATAAAATCTCAATCAAGAAAAAACCAAGAAGACAAATGAAGCTTCGGCCCAGGTAAGTGGTTTGACATGTGAGGTGTCATATGTAGAGAGTTTAGAGACAAGGGTATGCTTTTAGTGTGGATATGAGATCCAAAAAGGAAATGCAATCATAGAGATTATAGCACCACTAGGTCACCCTACACATGAAGCACCAAATGCCACCATGCAGAGAGAAACGAACTCAAACTATAAGAAAGATTGGACATAGGAAGTGTTAAAAATTTTCTGGTAGTCCTATGGGCTTGAATAATCATCACTCAAGTCCCTTCCTTCTCCTTGACAACATGAATTTCTCGAAAAATTCCCTTCCCAACTGTTAAGAAATTTACTGCATAACATAAATAATTACCGAGAGGAATATATATAAAAAATAACCAGCAACAAGCGTAAACACATAAACACAAATTTTTATATGGGAAAACCCCAAATCCAGGGAAAAACCCAACCTAATAAGATCTTATTAGCATTGGCCAAAACCCTGGCCAATCTGACCAAGTGATCCTTCACCGCTCACCTCTAGGTCTTGCATTACAATGAAGTCCTTCCAGCCTTTTATAAGCTCCATTACATATAATACCACGGGCAGAATACTATGGGTGCACAATACCATGTGCCCCAAAACCATCACTATTTAACCTGGTCAAATTTGACTCTATCCTGAGTCAAGTTTAACTAACACCAACCTCGTCCTTGTTCCTGATGCCTATTCTTGTAGAGTTGTAGCCATTGGTAGAATCTACTCATAAGGGAATAGGCCCTTCAATGCAAGGTACACTAGGAAGGTTGACTACATGATAGAATTTTCCCAACCACTACAAGGAATTACCATTTGTAGTTCATAAAATCTATGATCTGTATCAAAGAAGGAATAACTTCCTACCGAAGTTTAAGTCTATCATCATAATGGTGTATATCAGAGGGTGTATTGCCATGTGTAGTTTCAAGGGGTGAGATGTACACTCTTCTATCCCCCCCTCTTTAATGCCAGGAGAGGTAGTGGGGTGGAAAGTCTCCCCCTCATACCATTGTCTCTTTATCCAACACTCCAATTAGGGAGTTATACTTGTTTTATATGAGTAAAAGAAAAACAATTATATGACCACAAGAGGGCCACATCAAATTCATGTATTGTTTTTTATAGATAAAAATTTCATCTTCATTAAAATTATAGAAGATGAATTCACATATTCATTAAGATTATAGGAAATGAAGGTATGAATCTTTATTCATTATTATTATAAAAAACAATGATAGATTATTGATTTTCTTTGTACAAGAAGTTCAAATAATACATATCTAGAGTAGTTATGGATGAAGGAGAATAAGTGTGAGGAGACCCACATTTGTTCATATAAATTCCTCATTTGTTGGATCTAACATTACCATAAAATAACATCACACTAATTGAATTGAATTTGATAAAAAAATCATCCAAATCCAAAGTATTGACTCGCTTTTAAATTTATTTTATCGATACTTCCAAATTTGGTAACTATGATTTTAATCAATATAATGACTCATGTATTAATATCAGTAAATACATGAGACAATTAATATTGATTGGTTTTGAATAAATTATCCCTGAGATATGTTCCTCCTCCCTTGAATGCATACACATTCTATGCATTATCTATTGAGAAACCTTGAAAGTATTTTAGAAGCTTCATACATGGCCGATATGAAGTTAAGCTACTTTTGATGCCACAAGGGTGAGTTGGATCTATAGAGGTTTAATCCTATTTTTGGATATATTTCACACATTCTATCATATTAATTCTAGCTAATGTGGCATATTCTAACGTTTGTATCATGTTACCATTTCATCACATATTTTTTATCATTTCAAGGAATGAAATTCCACTTGTTCTAAGAGTAGAGAGGATATGAAAACGAATTCCTACATAATAACCGTATAGTGGATCCATATACCCTACCCCATCTACTAGCCATTAACAAAAAAATAAATCTAAGTGCATAGATGCCACTACCTATATTTTTTTTCCTTCAATTCCCACTACAAATTGCAAAAGAAGTCTTATATGGAATGACATATTCTTTGAAAATCCATGTTTGGCTCTCTACTGAGAGCATCACAACATTTTTTTTTAACTACGACTACAATGGATTCATTTTACAAGTGCTTCCTTGCATTGTATAAACCTATTCATATCCTAGGTAGTTCACTCTATCACCATGAAATGTTTCATTCTACCCCTTTTCCTTGATCTCCACCTTAACATCTTTCCAACCATGAAATTATCTCTTCCTCATGATCCAAATCCCATTCTCATTTGTTCTCATCACATGTAATGAGAGGAGAATATCCAACACCTTCTACCTATGGTCTCACGGTAAATTGGAGTTCAAAATGGAGAGAATACTACAATAAGGGATGATGAAGATAATCTAGTTGAGGTTTTAATTTAAATGAGGCATATGTATTAGAAATGTGGGAAAGAAGATTTACAAATATAGGTTTCAAACTTGCACAAAAATTAATTGCAAAGGAATTCTTAAAAACAAAAAAAATATACAATGACGAGAACATAAAAAATATACACAGGGATTTTCTCCTAGAACCCAAATTGGGGAAGCCTACATTGATTTTCATTATATTCCTTTAAATGTTACAATACATTACATACACGTCGAAGGATTCATAAACCCCAATCCATTAACCTTATATTAGAACATAATCGTAGTTCCCTTAACTGAATCTACAAAATACCATGGGAAAAACCATGATACCCAAAAATTCATATTGCAAAAACCATGTGAAAAACTATGGGTAGGTCTACCCATCATCCTTGGTCATGGACTATTCATGGAAATAATATAACATGTACTCGATATTCTCCCACTTCTTGTTTTATTTCCACATCGGTGGCCACATGAGTGTATAGATATTGGTCTAGGGCTATAACACCCATTGTTTCTCTACACCAAGAAAACTTCTCAGTGCTCACAAACTTTTTCAATGCATCTACAACATTCTTCAAAGTGACCACATTTACTAGCAACACCATTTTATCTTAAACAATATCCCTCACAAAGTGATACTGAACATCAATATGTATTTTCTTTGAATTATAAGTAGGGTTCGTTGCTAATAAAATTGCACTTTGGCTGTCATAGTATATGTCTATAGCTTGTTGTACCAAACCCATACCTAAACACAATATATGTAATCAAATTGCTTCCTTTCATACATGACGGGTTGCCATGCATTAACTTTTGTAGTTGGAAGTGCCACTACATATTGTCTCTTACTCATCCAACTAACTGCTCCTCCAAATAGGTTAAGCACATACCCACTTGTAGATATTCTCTAATCCATATCTCCATCCTAGAATGCATCAACAAAGGCACATATCTCCAACACTTTGTCCAATCTTGGTCTTCCTTGGTAGCACAAACCATAACCATTAGTGCCATGCAAATACCTGAAAATACACTACATTGTTGTCCAATGCTCCTTCCCTAGATTTGCCATAAACCTGTTCAATACTTCCACTGCATGTGTAATGTTTGGTCTAATAAAAACCATTGCATACATCAAGATACCAACTACACTTGCATATGGAACATGGGACATGTCCTCTTCCTCTTCCTGTGTCTTGGGACACTATTTAGCAGATAAATTTTCATCTATAGGAATAGGAACCCTCACTAGTTTACTATCATGCGTATTAAACCTATGCAATATTGTCTTGACATATTTCCTTTGGTTTAACAAAGTCTTCCTCTTTTCCCTATCTCATTTAATTTCCATGCCCAGAATATAGTTTGCAACACCAAGATCCTTCATGTAGAATTTAGAGGATAATTTGGTATTCAAATCCTGGATAATTTCTTCGTCATTTCCAATCAGCAACATATCATCCTCATGCAAGATCAAACAAATAACATGATCACCAACTAATTTAAAATACATAATGTGATCCACTTTGTTCCTTGTGAAGCCAATTACTCGTATATATGTATCAAATGTTTGATACCACATACTTGGTGACTTCTTTAACTCATATAAATAGTTTTTTAACTTGCATGTTGGGTTGTGTTATATTCTTTCCATGACTAGCCCACGTAGTTCACCATGGGGTTAGAAGGGGGGCGGAGCCCCCCCTTTGTTGCGCTGATTGCGTAGCGGGGGGAGTCATAGGGGGTTTGAGGGGCGCAGGTAACCCCACTCTATGGGGTCCAAGGCAACACCCTGGAAACTTTTGGTTTTGGACCCTATATTAGGTTGGGCGGACCTACCTATGGTTTTGTGAATGTTTTTCGCACATGGTTTTGGATGTGAAGGTTTTTGGTTCATGGTTTTGGACGCGATGGTTTTCGGTCCATGGTCTTGGATGTTTCGGCATGTATAAATATGTATTGTAACATTTAAAGGAACATAATGAAAAATCAAGCTGGTAGTCCCAGTTTTGGGACCCAGGGGAAAATCTCTGTATATATGTGTTTTATGTGTTATGCTCTCGCATTGTTTATTTTTTGTGTTTTAGAATTCGTATGCAGGTAATTTTGTACGGGGTTAAAACCTACATTTTGTATTGGAGTTGTTTTGGTTTCAAGGGGATGCCTTTGTTGTTGAGGGGTTTCGCTCGAGCCTATGGTAGACCCTATTCAGTGGGAGATGTGTGGGATCGATTCTGGTGGTGAAAGAAGATGGAAAGTAGTGGAAAGATAGAGATCAAGAAATTTAATGGTCAGATTTTTGAGTTGTGGAAACTCAAGATGGAGGATATGTTAGCGGATAAAGATCAGTGGATTGTGGTAGATCCGGGTACTAAACCAACAGGAGTGTCCGATGAAGAATGGAAGAAGTTGGATCGGAAGGCAAAGAACACAATACAATTGTGTGTCTAAGATTCAGTATTGCTGAATGTATTAGGGGAAGCTACGGTGAAGGATTTGTGGGACAAGTTAGGGACTTTGTACCAATCTAAGTCTCTGGTGAATAAACTGTTCCTATGGAAAACACTGTATAACCTAAGGATAAAAGATGGAGACTCAGTGATAAAGCATCTGAACACATTTAATACTATGGTAAGTCAGTTATTATCTGTTGATATTAAAATTTTAGATGAAGATAAGTGTATAAATTTTTTGTTTTCTCTACTATATTCGCGGGATAGTCTGGTTATTGCAATAGGTAGCAATGCAACTATGTTGCAGTTGAATGAAATAGTCTCATCCTTGTTGATGGAGGAGATGAAATGGAAAAATATGGAGAGCCAGAATGGTGATGCCTTGGCTGTATGAGGACGGTCCCAGAATAGAAACAAAAATAAGTCATCGAGCGGGAGATCTAAATCTCCAGGAAAACTTGTAAAGGTGGTGTGCTGGAAATGTGGAAAGGAATGGCACTACAAAAGGGATTGTAAATATAAAGCTCTTGAAAAAGGAAAGGGATCTGATGATGCTCCTTTTGGAAAGGCGAAAACCACCTGAGATGAAGGTGGGGATGTGTAATTGGCTTCTTCAAGTACACATGTAGATCATGAGGCATGCTTGATTGACTGAGGTACATCCTTTCACTTCACTCCGCATAGAGAGTAGTTCTACGAGTATGAGAAATATGATGGTGGTGATGTATTCTTGGGGGATGACAAGAAGGCTAGAATCGTTGGTCGTGGAAAAGTAAAATTGAAGTTGCAAGGTGGAAGGATTAGAACACTTCTGTGTGTTCTGCATATTCCTGCATTGGCCAGAAATTTGATTTTTGTAAGCAAGCTAGATGACCCAGGTGTAAAAACAGTGTTTGAGAAGGATACCTGCAAGATGGTTTCGGGAGCACTGGTATTGATGCAGGGAGTTTGGATTGGAACTCTGTACAAGCTACAAGGTAGCACTGTTGTTGATGGGTGCAACAGCTCTGTGGTTTCTAAAATTGGAGCAGAAAATCTAGTGGTCTTTGGAGAGAATACCATGTTGTGGCATCAAAGGCTTGGACATATTGGAGAGAAGGGCCTTTGAATACTTCATGGTAAAGGTATGGTAGAAGGTATGAGTAATAACTCTCTG